>MQRK01228002.1:14128-25241 GCA_001938485.1 Girardia tigrina
ATTTTTTTGAAGGAAACATGCCTTTATTTTACACTAGATATGTTGATGATATCTTGATTTTTGAAAATAAAAGCCATATGGATAATTTTTTACCATTTATGAATCAACTTCATCCAAATATGAGATTTACCAGTGAAATCGAATCAGGGGGCAAGATTTCATTTTTGGATGTATTAATTGAAAGAAAATCGAATGGCTATGAAACTGAAGTATTTCGAAAGAGTACTGACACGGGTTTATACAATAATCCTATGAGTTTCTGTGATCCCAAGTACAATAAAAATATGGTGAAAGGATTAATTCACTGAATATGGAATTTATCTTCTACGTATTGTGGTGTGGATAAGGGTATTTATTAAGAACACCAATTTGATTTTTTATATTTTTATTTAAACAACAATTTTGATTGTCCTCAAGACAATCTTTGTCAAAACTTTCGTACATTTGCATTCAAAGCGAAATTGATTAATGGTTTTTAATTCTCATTATTTTTTAGAAAATGGGGAAATAAATATTTAAATAAAATATTCACTCAAAACTTATTGGATAATAATTAAAATGATAATTAATTATTTAAAAAATATTAATTTGATGTATTTATTAAATATTATAAAAATTAATTAACTTATTTAAAATTTTAAAATTATTTGAAATTAAAAATAAATTTAAACATTACATATTTTTAGATAATAAGAATTAAAATATTAATCATCCATCTGGGTAGGAGAGACACATTTCCAAATCAACATACACATTCAAACATAAATCATCAAACATTCAAAATATTCCTCACAGTATTGTTGATCTTAAAAGTAGGTTAGAAAATAATGGGTACAATAAAAATTATTTAAATAATTTGATAAAAAATACAATTGACTCAATTCGTGAAAAATCTAATAATAAAAATTAAAACATTATAAATAATGATAGTAATGTAATAAAAACAATAAATTTAAAATTACCATTTTCTGAAGGCGCGTCTGATTTGAGGAAAGGCCTAATGAAAAAGGTTCCTTCGGGTTTTAATTTGCGGGTGATCTTTACAACTAATAAACTATCGAGATATTTCTCAAATAAATCAAAAACTCCATCTGGTGTCCAAGCTAATCTAGTATATCAATTTAAATGTCACAAGTGTGAATCCTTGTACATTGGAGAAACAAATCGTCATCTCCGCACTAGAATAGCTGAACACACCAAATTGAGTAGGAATAGCTCAATTCTAGATCACATTAAAAAAATGCAGAAATAGAGATAAAGTTTACTATGAAACTGAATTTACAGTTTTGAAGAAAAATTTTGACACATATCATGAGAGGATATTCACTGAGGCATTATTAATAAAGCATTTAAAACCATGCTTAAATGTTCAAAAAAAGAAAAAAAAGATTAATTGTGTAATAGTAAATGTGCCATATAAATGACTTGTAATTTGAAATTTACTTCACAACTGATGATGACTTTTTAAATGGCGTTTGTTATTCATTTTTTACAAATAAATTGCCATTAAATCTTAATGTTATATATATATATCTATATATATAAAACAAAAAATAGCCATTTTCCAAACATTTATTTTTATTTTGCAATACTAATTTCGCCACATTGGCATCTTCAGTTGACTAATTGAAATTTCAGATTTAAGTACCTTTATATATAGCGGTAGACTGTTACGCAATACTACTCAATTTAAGGCTTTTATTATTATTATTTACTTCAATTTAAATTTTTTTAAAACTAATTCTTTTGATTCGATTTGTTCGTTGGTAAATCCAGATTTTCTAAAGCAATTTTTAATGCAAGAAATGCTGACCTTCTTCCACGAGCTGACAAAATTGAAATTGCAGATAATTCCTTTATCTAATGGTTGTAACTTAAATGTACAATTTGCTGGGAAGAGACAAGCTTTACATTTGTTAGTAAAGAAGAATATTCTTTAATGATGTGCGCGGAAAAGTTTTCAACGAAAAGAATAATTTTATGATTCTGTAGTTTGAATTGTTTGTCGGCTTTAAGTAACCATTCATTCCATATTATATGGGCTACCCAAGCCTTTTTATTGTTGCGATAAAAAACTCTTAAGTTGTTAGTATTTATTCTTATAAAGCACCTCAGTTTAGCTGATTTACCAATGACTAATGGTGTGAGTTTTTCACCGGTTAGGTTGCAAGAAAAGAGAATCGTTATGCGATCCTAGGATTTTTCGCCGTTGGAGTATTTCTCTCCTTTATTATTAAGAGTTTTGTTTGGCAAACCGTTAAAGAAAAGTCCAGTCTTATCAGCATTAAAAGTGCCAGACGGAGTATATAAAGCATTTTCAACATTTCCATCATTTACATTTGCACTCATTTTTCATAGTGACGAAACTTAGACTGAAGCGTTTTTCCCAACGACCAAACCAACCGTTGCTAGGCTTGAATTCTTTTTATCCATGAAAAGTTGCAAAATATTGTTCTTTCTTTATAATTGGTCCATTTGTTGGCAAAATAAGAGGTCTTTGTTGCTGGAACCATTCATATACAGTATCACTAGATCTTCAAATACCGAGCCTTTAATTTTTTCCTACTGCCGCTCATGTTGCTTTCATGAGCTTGCTTGATAAAAACAATTTTATCTTTATTCGTCCATTTGCTTATTTCTAACTCAGTAGCAATTTTCCTTGGGTTCATTCATTATTTTCTAGTCTTTGAATCTCATAATATTCATCTTTTATCAATACTAATTGCTCAAATAAACAAAAAATTAGTTTCTCATAAGCGAGTAGCTTTTAAGAGAACGTTTTTAATAATTAAAGAAGCCAAACTAAACAAATTTATTTTGTGTTGCTCTCATACGGGTGTTGCCTTTTAGCGAGTTGCTCTTAAGTGAATTCTACTGCAATATATTACTTACACTAACAATGTGAAGGATTGTTTTGTTTTTTTAACAATATCTCGGACCGTTACAAAGGTATCAGTTACCTCATCCCAGCTGCACATATATTTCAATACTACGATGTATCCATAATTCTTATTTGGAATTGAACATTCCGATAATATCAGGTAAACATTATGTAAATGATATATTATCAAAATGTTAAATTCCAATGAATTATTCGAACTCAGTCTTCACCGTGAGGATATACCCAGCAGTGAAAAATGTGTAAATCTGGGATGATGAGATCAAGACGTTTTTTGGTACTTGTCCTAACTAGAACTGACAAAGTTTTGTGCGTTGATTCTTTCGAAATTCCAATGAAGAGACATGAACGACGGATGACATGTGACACGGTTAAAAAATTTTCTTTTTTGCAAGTTATGCCAATGTCAACCCAGTTCTGACCATGTCCCAAAAATATTTAAAAAGCACAAAATCGATGAATATTTTATCACAATCATCGAATATCGCTAGAACGACTATTTTATACTGTATTGTCATCAAAAATGAACATATATGTAAAATGTCAGCTCGCTACGACATCAGAAAATGGTCGAAAATTAGATCAGAAGATTTGAAAAACAAGTGTTACAGACTGAATATACAGTATATACAAAAAGTATCTATAAAAAGTTTAAAAGAAAATTAAAATCGTATGATATTTTTACGTGGGCACAGTGATAAGTTGGCGGTCGGACCGTAGTTAGTGTTATATGTATCGTATATATTTTAATATATACACTTACTATTATTTTTAAACATTAATTAATTATTTTTAAAGCTTCTGTGATAATTTCTTTTCATTAGTGCTTGGGTATCACTCACTGTCTACACTTAGTCATAAAATTTATACATTTACCAAGCAGAAATCTTATGTTAACCTTTGAAGTTAATAGTACAAAATATAAAATTTGAAAAAAATATCCTTTTATAATTAAAAAATGAAATTAAAATATAAAGATATTGTACAATAAAGTAATTAGAAACAGAATAAGTAAAATAATCTTTTGCATCAAAACTCACAGTACTGCTCATTAAAGTGGTTGTGTAATAAAACAATAAAATGCGGTGTTACCTTAAGCAAAGTTCGTCTTCTGCAGCCTTTCTGTTGCACAATAAGTTATACTCGGTGTTTAAAACTAATACATTTATTCCGGTACAGTATGATTCATTATCCAGTTATCTTGTCCAATCTTGATAACATTGGTTACACTTATCTCATCAAACAAAGTCGTTTTGCAGAGTGTTCATTTAATAAAACTCAAAATTTAATACTAACTGATATAATAAATAAAACAAGATTCACAAAAACATGTTAATGGACTTAATGAACACAGATTAGGGGTTCCAAATCCAGGCATTTTCCTGATTACGGGATGTCGGGACCAATCACTACCCTAACCCGGGATCCCGGAATTTCGTATTTTTTATTTTAATTAAATTTAATTTTAATGTAGTTCAAATTTTAAATTAAAATTTTGATATTTTTTTATTTGAAATCTCAAACACTAAACATTAATACAAGTAAAAGTTGTAAAATATTTCTTTATTTAAAACATTCTACACTGGAATCACTGACAATTGTGGAGATAATGTCGTTACAAGGTCAACTTACATAGCGCTTTTTCGGACAGTCTGGTTCTTAGTTTTGTCAAAAACAGTCCACTCACAGAAAATGCTCTTTCTGCCTCGACACATATTGAAAGTACGCTCATAAGGGCTTTGTAAAGAATTTCCAGAAGCCTAACTCTGTGACCGACGTTGCGGAGAAAATCGAGCCCTCTTCCGATTTCGCATTCTATTGATGTTGTCTTTCCTCTTCCTTCCTTTTCATTTGACCTACTTTCACATTCCTGCAAGGCTTACTTCAAACGTTCGTTAATATCACTTAACTTCTTTTCTTCAGTTATTATGATTTTTTTCAAGCTCATATTAAGATTGTTTAGTATTAAAATAACTTACAACAAGCTAAAAAGGTGATAAAATCAGGCAACGTAATGGGTATCCAAAGAAAAAAAATTCAGAAACGAGAAACAATACAACCACTCATACTCGAAATTATAGAGTCTCAAAAATTCAAGTCGATAGAAATTATTGTCTTAAAATGGGCGCGCTTTAAAATCGCTTTGCTGTCAAAAAATAGACAAAGTTAATCGTTTGTTAATTTAACGTCAACCAGGACCCTTCCCAAACTTTTTTTCGCTGGTAAATTGATAGTTTCAATTCATCTATTCGAGAATCGCCTGAATTTAATCCAGTATAACTTTAATTTAACGCTTGATTCATGAACACACGTCTCTCATACATCCTAAACTAAAAGAACTCTTACAAAGCATGACGTGAAAAAGATGCAAATAAATCTGTCTCAGTACCTTCCTAGAACGACGAAAGCTCACTTTTGCGCCAGAAGTATTGGTGCGTATACGGATAGTTTGTGATAAATTTGGCTCGAGATGTCTCAGATACATACATGATATATGTTTATGATTAAAGTACGCAGTTTTATTATTTACTCTATAAAACGAAAAGACGTTAAGGATATATTTAAAAAAGGTATATTTTATTCTTTTATATTCTATGTAATTAATTATTAATACGAAACACTATCTATGACAGTGGTTATAATTTTTATAAGTATTAAATTTTACTAGGTTAATTCCTAGTAAAATGTAATACTTTTTAAAATTATAACCACTGTCATAGATAATGCCTCGTATTAATAATTAATTACATAGAATATAAAAGAATAAACATATACCTTTTTCCATTCTTTTTATTAGTTCACTTTCTATATATATATATATATATATATATAATACAAATAACACCATTTTAATTTAAAATTTTTATTCGAAAACATGTTTCGCCACTTTTGTGGCATCTTCAGTTCTGTATTTAATTAGAAAGTTATTGTTTATATAGAAAGATGACCATAACGTCACAGTGTGTTACGTTAAAATACTCTAATATGATTGGACGAATCACTTTGCACATTTATACTAGGTTTACGAAACTTTATCAACAGTGCTTCAGTAATTGTCCTTTCATAATTGTGATCAAAATTACTAATCAAAACCCGAAAATCATTATCAAATACCCTCCTTTGAGTTCCATTACATTTCACTATGTGGTCCAAAATTAAGCATTTTCTACTTGATTGGGTATGTTCTGTAATTCTAGTACGTAAGTGACGATTTGTCTCTCATATGTACAAGGATTCACACTTGTGACATTTATATTGGTAAACTAAATTTACTTTCATACTACAATAATAATACGGAGTTACCGTATTTATTCAAACAAAAACCAAAGTTAATATGAAGAAAATGTATATATATATATATGTCATCTCATATAAATATATATATCATTTTTATATTAAAATTTAATTTAACTTTTTTTTATTTTTACTTTGATAAAATTAATTTGATAAAATAAATTTGTTTTTTAAAAGAAAAATATTTAAAAACGAAAAATTTATTTAAAATGAAACCGAACACTTAACGTCATTTCGTTGTATAGAGCAAACAATAAAACCGCGTACTTTAATCATAAACATATATCAAGTATGTATCTGAGACATCTCGAGCCAAATTTATCACAAACTATCCGTATACGCACCAATACTTCTGGCGCCAAAGTGAACTTTCGTCGTTCTGGGACGTTACTGAGACAGATTTATTTGCATCTTTTTCACGTCATGAGTTCTTTTAGTTTAGGATGTATGAGAGACGTATGTTCATGAATCTAGGGTTAAATTAAAGTTTGTGAGTTACAGTTATTCTTTATTGGTATTGGATAGGAAGCCGTGTCTCCATGTTTTGAAAAGAGAAGAATTGTCAGTCAATTCATCGTCTAAAGCACTCAGAGATTCTCCACGTTGAATTACATCGTCAATGTTCTTCACCATAACTCTTTGAACATTTAAATTAGAATTAATTTGAGTAAAAGTTATTGGTGTTCGGGTGACTGTATATTTCTTTTGTGAATTTTGAATATCTTTATCGAAATCAATAAATACTTACGGTCTCGACGCAATTTCAAATTTACTGCCATATTTATTACGAAATTCACCTATAATATCAATCAAAAATGCAAATGCCAACTTTTAAGAAAATTCCTTTTTAGTTAAGATGATACAAAAAATTTCTCTATTCATCAAATAATAATAAATTGATCACTTTCAATGGAACAAACTGAGTGAGACAAATTAGTCATTTTTCTAAACAATGATTTCACTTGATTTTGATCATTATTTAAACTTTTAATCTTTTCATCTTCTTGCATTGAAGCCGCTAACACCATGGCATCGTTTATTTTTAAATTTGTCAGCAAGATCATTATTAAGTTTACGTGGAATTGAAAATGAAGACAAAAAATTATTTTCTAACTTGAAATATTTTATTTGTTCTTTCAAAATTTTTTAATACAACTCAAAATTCAACTTTTATTTTTATTCACATTTCGCCAAAAATTTTTTAAATTGTGACTACAATTCACAATAAAAACAAATCTTCACACACACGCAACACACATATAACAAACACACATGCATCCAATCATTTATTCACATATTATACATTCCTTACACACAAACATGCAATCACTCCAATCACATTCACACAAACAAAAGAGGCTCACCATTCGTTTTGGACAGTTCAAATTGATTTGAAATCAAGTGATCTCACCGGAATCAGAATTTTCCACTAAATCCAAAACGAATAATACCGAATTTAAAATTATTCGACAGTTTTTATTTACGAAATCGTCTTTATCGTTATTTAATTTAATTATTTTATATTTAATTAATTTAATTTATTTAATTGTTTTAATTACTTTATTTATTTAATTAAAGGATTCTTTAATTATTTTATTTTAATTTATTAATTTTTTATTTATTTACTTTCCTTTAAACTGGCAAATGTTCGGTCAATCAAATTTCCGCTCCAGGTATTATTTATTTATTTTGTCCATAGCGCATTCTTTTTTCATCCATGTCTACAATAATATCCGTCATAATAAAACACCAAAGGAAAGACGAGCATTTATCAAAGAAGTATCAGAAAAGATGATAGAGCATTGGTTACAGCGTCTCCGTGAAACACCAATTTTCAGACGCTACTTGAAACAGAACTTCGATGCAATTTTAGGTGATGTACCAACCAAACCTGAAAATCTAACCAGGAAATTATGCAACTTCGCTGGTATAAAAAATCGTGTGACCAGGTTTATCTGCTCCTCCTATAAACATGTATATGGAACATCGCGGTAGTTTGTGCCTAGAATATTTAGATTGATTTTTTCAATTTTTTTCATGTTTAAATTGTCAATAAAATTTGCTTCTAAGTAAAATTTGTAAATTTCTATTAATATCTCCCGTTATACTTAAATTAGATGACTTTAAAAGTAAGGAGTATCAGAGACATGTTTATGAACAATGTAATCGTAATTTTCATAATTATGAATCTATGGCCTATCATCTACTTCATTTTATAAAACCAAAAATTTACAACCGACTGAAATAATAAACAATATCTGCAAACAACAAAGTCTTTAAAGGAATTGAAAATTTATTTTCAACATAAGCTAAAGGAACTCAGATCGAGAAAAATAATTCAAATAAAACATACCAATAAACGGAATCATTAATTGAATAATCTACAGAAAGTTTGTGAGTCTTGAAGAGCGGCTAAAGAATTGACAACGTTAATCGTTCGTTCATTTAACGCCGACCAGGATCCTTCCCAACCTTTTTTTGCAGGTAAATTGAAAAAATTAACGAAAGCCTTCATGATCATTTCAGCCGCCTCTACAGCTCCATTGAATTGCCAGAGACATAGTTTTTCAAAGATCAACAAAACCTGATCCGCTAGCACATTAAAATTTTCACTGAACCCCATAAAACACATGGCCCCACTGCCTGAATGGTCAGACGAATAATAGGAATTCATTTCCAGCCGCAACAGCATTATTTCACTCAACTCGATAACCCTTTTAAACTGAAAACATCTTAAAGCTCTTAGAATGCTTCTCAGGTCCATTTCAGCGGTAACAACGGCCACTCGTAATTCTGTTCTCTCGATTTGCTTATGACGCTTTATCGGAACGACAAAAGGAACGAGTAGCTCGATATAGGGTTTAAAATCGGGAAACAAATTTGCCGACAACTCGATTCGATAAATCAGTTCCGACACCGTGTTTATCAACCCCGAAGTTCGTTTTTCTTCATCCTCAATGGGATTCAAATATTCCACGAGACATTTCAACACGTGTTCCACGGAATTGTGTACATGTTTTACTTGGGCATCATTGACGAGTTGATTCTCGTGATTTATTACGATTTTCGTAACGACACTTGTGAACCTACAGACCGTTATCATGACTGACATTGGGTCCGGATTCGAGTTGACAATGCCACACAATTCTTCGGTTTTCGTAAAGAGATTCGGCAAGAGTTCGTGGTAAAGATAATATCGATTGTCTAAGTCGGTTATTTGGTCGAGAAAGATTTCCGTGCCCTCGGAATTCACAAACGAGAACTTCGATAAAATACCGAAAATACCGATAAATTCCATTGCAAACAAATAAGTCGCGAATTGGATTTCGGCGTTACGTTTTTTCGTACCGAAATATTCAACGATTTCGTAAACTGAATAGAACGTTTGTAAATTAATCGTGCCGGTTTCTAGAGAGGAGTTCGTAAATTTATCGTTATGGTCTTTTAGATATTGGGTCAGTTTAGTGATTTGATTGAGGCAAGTGGCGTGATCGGCATCCATGATGCCCGTGGGTGCTGGAGTCAACAGTTGAGTCATGAGAGTTAAAAATTCTTGAATGGAAGGATCCATTTAGTTTTTTTGTGGTAATTTGATATTTCTATTAATCAAAACTTAATATAAAAAAAATTTAAATTTAATTTTATGATCGATTATTTTATATATCATTATTGGAATTAATCAAGCTAACAACGGAAATATTTATATTAAATTACACATGTTAACATTTAAATGGGGAATTTATATTACACCCGTTTCCATTTTCATAGAGCAATTAACATTCACATAGGGTATCTATATTATACAAGTAAATATACAAATACAAACAAATTAGCAAAACTTACCAATCAAAATTAACCAATTTTGCATTATAATAGGGCATTATTACATTGAAATGGCAGTATAATATAGAAAGGATAGAAAATAATAAGCATACCAACAAATACAAACATAAACACACAAAAATAATTTAAAGCACATGACATACAATTAATTTTTTATCATTATGATAGGGCCTTTGTCGTTTTAATAGGGTAAATTAAAATTAAAGTAAAAAAATATTATATAATTTCTTTTAAAATAAACCACAAATTAAAATAAAAGTATGGATATTTATTACTCGGAAATCATCAGTCCCTCTAAGGAAAATCAAAATATACACAAAGAAAAAGGAAAGTTTGTTTTCTTATACTAAAATGACAAGAATTGAATAATTCAATATTAATGCGGTTAATAAATCTCAATATAACATTCACGAAATATTCCTCATACGATCGTCATTTATCATTTATATGCAGAATAAACTAAATCATACATTAAAAATCAAATATTCATTAGATTTAATTTAATAATAACAGCGATATGTTTTTCTGAACAAAACATCAAAACGTAATCTTTTCCTTTACCAAATTAATCGCTATTTTTCGTGATTTCAAGAAATCTAAACGCAATTCTCCAATATCAGGAACCCACAAAACAAAACTCTAAAGTCTTTCTAGCAATTTGAAGTGGATTACCTGAGGAAATTTCGACATGATTCTGAAGTGATTAATGAGGTGCGATTTCGATGCAGTTATTAGGTTGTTTAAAAAATAATGTCATTTTTTAACACTAATCTTTAAAGACAGATATCTCAGCGTAGAATCAACTTTATTAATCAAAATAACAACCTTTTGCATCAATACATTTTTTCCAACGTTGTACAAGTTTATTTATTCCGGTTGCATAAAATTCTGGTTTTCTGGAGGCGATGAAATCGTTGAAGACAGCTTTAGCATCCACTTGATTTTTGAAGTATTTCTCCTGGAGGAAAATGTCGAGATGTTTGAAAAAGTGATAATCAGTAGGCGAGAGGTCAGGTGAGTATGGTGGATGACTCAAAGTTTCGTAGCCAAGTTCGTTCAACAGTTGCATTGTCAGAC
>MQRK01228008.1:36140-50604 GCA_001938485.1 Girardia tigrina
TTGTTCTTCACATAAAATTGACTATTCAAAATATTTTGTTATTGATTTTTAGAACACAGGATATCGTTCTTGTTTTGAAATTGCAGATGCACAGTTACTTTTTGAACGCACTGTATTATGTATCTATATTAGCGTTTTTTCAATTTTTTTGGTGTGTTTGTAGTTTATGTATGTGTTTATTTTTTTTCTGCTCTCTTCATATATTAATGCGCTTTTAAAATGAGCATATATATCAAATTTAAAAAATGATTGATTTTCATTGATGAGTTAGCATCTATCTTGCGGGTATTAACCCTTTTGTATAGACTGCCATATGGGTTAATATGGCTAATATATTAATATGGTTAATATATTAATCTTAATGCTCTATTAAGACAGTGGGTGTAAAAAATACTGCCCTACAAAAATGTAAATGGGCACTGAAATCAGTTAATTTTGATTGGTATGTTTTGCTAATTTGTTTGTATAATGATTCTAATTATAATGCCCTATAAATGGCAATATAAAAATGAAAACAGGTGTAACTAGATGAGAAAAGGTTATAATCGATTAAGAACAAATGTAAAACTCTTTATCCCTGAATTCTTATAGATTGAATAAAGCTTCTATTTTCTGGAGAAACACAGTATTTATAGTTGGACAATATATTTTTATTACTTTTAATTATCTTCAATTTGAAAACTAACTCTTGAATTTTTCCAATTTTGTCACGAATTGAACGCTTATTATAAACTAAGACTTGATATAACGCGTACAAAATACTCCCATCTTTCCAGTCCAGGTCTAAATGAACCGCCATACACGCATATAATGTTTCGATTGCTTTAAAACTTCCACTAACAAAATCCATCAAATCTAAATTGTGATTCACGAAAAGCTCAATTATTTGGTCATCATGTTTTCCATCGATTATTTGTTCATGTATTTTCATTTATCGAAAACAAGTGATCGGGATTCAATTTCTTGGAATCTTAGTTTTCCAAGAATAACATTTATTGACTTTAATTATTTGATAATTATCTCGATCAATGAATTTCCCGAATGAATAATAATTATTACATCTTTTTTTAATCTGCCTTAGATTATTAGTCTACATTAGGCCCTTTTTAAAGAAATATTCTCTTGAAGGGAGAAGATACTTAATAAGGAAACGGTCATGTGCAGAAATACAGTAACTTCTTGCTTTCTATAAACATACAGTTGCTTTTAGTACAAAAAATATAGGTACTAAATTTAAAATATCAAATTAAAAATATAAATTAAAATAACGATTTAAATAAAAAAAATAATAAAATACAGGGTACCCTAACATTCAAAAACTTAAGTGTGTCCGGAAAATAAGAAAACTATTTTTTCATATTTTCATTCACTGTTTAATATTTTTTTAAATAAAGCTAGTTTTAGAAAAATGAAATCCACGAAAGAGTTTCTGTTTCACGTGGTTCAACGTGGGTCGAAGATTTCCCACATTGAAGAGTTCATCCAGTACCGATGAAGTAACTGAGGATTTATATTGTAATGTTAGCGTTTCCGGTTCCCTGAGACTTACTTCTGAGAATTATAACTAAGGACTGAGTGCGAAAAATAGTACTAACTTTAAATCTCTATAACACCAACAAATTACAAAAAACTAATCAAGTTGTTGTTTGAATAAATCAAAATAAAATTAATTTTAGTATTCATTTTTAAATTTCATTTTTCATGAATATGTCGTCAGAAACAGGAAGTCGCGAATGAATTATTCGTTTATTTCAAAAAAATCAACAATCAAGTCAGAAAACAATTGTCAGAAAATCAAAGGTTTGTCAGAAAACAATTTCTAACGTTATTAAAAACTTCAATGAGAATTTGAATGTTTTTAGTAAAATCGGTTCGGGAAGATGAAAGGGTTTTTCGTGTACACAGAATGTGAAGAAAGTAAAGGCTCTGTTAGGGAGAAATCATCGTCTATCAAATCGAAAACTGGCAGTAAAGGCAAATTATAGCAAGAAAACAGTTCGGAAAATTAAACAGTATGTGAATTAAAATTTTATAAGCTTCAAAGAGTACGAGACCGGAACGCTAACAAGAACGTAAAGACGCATCAGCGAGCCAGAAAGTTGAAATCTGGTTTTCTTGCGAAGAAAAAACGTTGCATTATGGATGATGAGACTTATGTGCTGTTGGAGTTTTCTTAGCTATCCGGAAAAGAATTTTGCTCCGAAACTAAGATAGGAGGAGTTGAAGAAAAATTTAGAAGCAAGAAAAAATCTACGTTTCCTAAATATTTTCTTGTTCGGTAGGCTATATGTGGATGCGGAAAAAGGAATAAATGGTTTGTCACATTTGGCACAATAAACACAGAAGTCTGTGTGAAGGAGTGCTTGCAAAAGCTTTTATTACCATTCATAAGCCAGCTCGGAAGTCTTACTTACTTTTCATATAAAATCCCTTTCATAAAAGTCTAACATTTTATTTAAATTTCAAAAAGTAATGTTGAGCTGTGCGTTTTATGTTTGCTCCTTAAGTTTGCAATTTTTTTTCTGCTGCTTTGTGTCACATTTTCAACTTATAAAAAAGTCACTCGAATTCACTTTATTCCATAATTTTTTTAGTGCTCTAGAATATAAGTAGATTATAGATAGGTACAAAATATTTTTATTCATACGCAGACTTATATAGCCTTAAAATTTTTATAAGTTGATGGGCAAAATATAAATATTTTATTTATAAAATGATTATAAAAAATAATTTTCTTTAACTATATACTTTTTTCATGAATTTTAAAAATACTAAAGTACAAATCACTTATTAAACTGAAACTTAAATAAAAAATTAATAAAATAACATTTAAAAGATTATATATAATTCAAAAAAAGAAATTCTTCTTTTAAATTACGATTGAGAAAAAGTATAAATCCAAAATACTTGGATTTTAAAATTCTTTCATTGGTTTAGTGTTTCAATAACTAAACCAAAGTGTATAAGTTGCTCTGAAATTAGGAAGAAAAATCATATTTATCATGATTTTTTATATTTTCTTCACTTGCTTTTGATAACTTGAGTATATTACTGGTGTGTAATAATTATGTAATTATAAATGTATTTTAATATGTAAGTTGTTTTAATAATCATAATTGTAAATTGTAATTCAAATTTATTGTTGTTATTTAGAGATTCGCTTTTACAACAGTTGCATAATCAACATGATTAGATTCGATAGTATGGATCACCAGTCGAAATTACTTGAAGTAATTTAGAACAGAATTCTGAAAAAGGACTTCGCCAAAACTCCGAAAACATTCGAAGAAAAAGACTATTCTGACCAATTTTCGAAATACATGGATGCATTTATGCGGTAGCTGGAGATATCTGATGAAAGACAAGCTGAATTCTTCATGGAATACTTGGAGGAAGATGTCCAGTGTTTCTTGAAATCACAGTGTCATTACAGCAAAAATCAGAAGAGTTTCGAATGGCTCAAAAAAACTTTTTTGAAGTTATATCTGACAAAAAAGTCAGATATCTCATCTTGGATGAAACAATTTTGAATTCAACAGAAAGATGGCTCATTGAAGAAAGAATTCAAGAAAGAAATAAGAATTCGTTATTACCTGAGTTGACCTCCGAAGAAAAAGAGTCAAAAACTCAACAAGTTTTAATAATTGGTTTAATGAATGACAGAGTTCCAAAGGCACTAAACGTGTTGCAGCCTAAAAATTTGGATGAAGTTTTCAAGATGATAAAAAAAGAATGTGAAACTCAGGATATGTTGGCAACAATAAATGTGCTGACCGAGAATGAAGAAATTCGCACGCTCATCGATGAAGTTTCAGATCTAAACAAACGTATTAACTCATTACAGGAAAAAGTAGAGATGCTGCAGCATGAAGGACAATCGGGTAAATGAAAAGGCGATAACAGTACGAGAAATTCTGGCAAAGAAACAATTGGATGCTGGAATTGTGGGAGCAGCAGTCACATTTTGAGGGACTGTAAAAAGTTTCAATTCTCTCATTTAAAACATAAACCATAATATGTGGTCGAGTCTGTCAGTATATCCAGTAATGAAAGTGAAACAGACAGATCAACGGGCACGACAGAACCGAGCATTTATCATATTTCAAAGACAAAGAAGTTGTATGCCAGAGTGGTGAAAGAAACAGTTCCGATACTAAAAGAACAGAATAATATTTGAGTGAAGAAGAGCAGTTTTAAAATAAAAAGATCGGAACAAATAAATAAATGTATTACGACTGGGTCAATGGGAACAACAAAAAGATCTTATTAGATACCGGAGCCGAAGTGAATGCAATCAGCAAAGACATGATATTGGAGTTGCATAATCAGATTAAGCATTAAAAACCCTGCGTTCATCCAAAAAAATCAAGTGTGCGGATGGATATACAGTGCATGTACGAGCGGAATTGTCCTTGATAGTTGAATTGGATGCTAAAGGGAAAATATGTAATTTCTTTGTTGTGGACGGACTGAGTCCGGATATAATTCTTGGGATACGAAGTATGAAGAGTCTCGGGATTAAGATTGATCTCGATAATAATGGTGTTAATAGTGGTACAATTTTCGTTCAATTTGTTTCTAGGGTGAATGTAGATACAACAGTCCAGAAAAATCAGCTAAACTGAAATTGCATTGTTTGAGGAGACGAAAACAGTATGTGCCCTATGAGACTCAGACTGTAGCAGCTGCCGTTATTCGCAAAGCACCTGAAAGTGAATGTTTTTTATTTCAATTTATATGTGTGGATTGTCGTGTACCACCACATTTCCATTCACAAAAATAGGGAGAAACAGTTCCAAAGTGCCCCACAGAATAAATCTCGCAAACGATAAATTTAACATATCCGTAACGATAATAACAAATTATTTAAATCCGAAATTTGGTATTGTATATATATTTTTTCTTAAAGAAATTCTGATTTGTGTAAAAATTTCCTTTTTAAATGAGAGATTTGTTTGATAAAGAAACACATTGATTTTGTTTTACTGTTTAAAATGAATTATTTTCATCGGAAATTTTTTAAAATTTTTACGCCGCCATTTCTACTCCGAAATTTATACTTCCAAACTACAACTCCACCACCATGGGTTGTTTAGTACAAACGGCGATCAAATCAACCGACCACTATATCGGTCGTATCAAAACCCGGGAAAACTCAGATCGAGTCGATCATCAAATTAATTAATTTGCGCGGTCTTCTAGACCCAATGCGCTATATGGATGATCGAGAGAATATTATTAGTTTAGTGAAAAAATTAAGAGACATGTTTAGTTGGTCTAAATATGATATATAAATTGTGGAACAGTTGCTACAAAAAATATTATTCAACCAAGTCTATTAGAGTGGTACGCTCCTATAGTTGTCAAGTTGGGAATTATCGTCCATTCTAAATCAAAAAGAAAATAAGACTTGCAAAATTTATTCAAACTACTAAAGGTTAAATTTGTTATTTAAACAAATTTTCTGTTTTTATTTTCTTTTTTTTAATGTTATTTTCCAATATATTTTTTTAATTTCGATGAAATTTCGAAATTTCTAAACAACCAAATTTCCTATTTCTGAAAATTAAAAAAATAACATCAGCACTCTTACACCCCCGCACGCAAGAATTTTTTAATTTTCTCCACATTTCTTTCACATGTTTTACCAAACATATCTTCAAGAACATATCTTCTATCATTTACTTTTCGAATGACTTCGTATGGCCCGTCGTATCTCCCTTGATCTTTTGTTCTAGATTCTATTTTTACCAATACCTCATCTTCTGGAAAGAATTGTCTTCGCGTGATAGATACCTGGTCCCGCTCATATTGCAATGTATTACTATTTTTTCCATCATATTTCTCCCTGCCAATGCGTCTTCCAAAAATGATTTCTGCTGGGCTCATCCCAATAGTCATCGGTAGTGTGACATTTAATGAGAACTCTATCTCCGGTAGAATCTCTACCCAGTTCTAACTTCTTTTTTCATGCAATGTTGCATTTATCAAGTCTCTCACGGTACGGAATTGTCGTTCGTTTGTGTTATGATGATATGGGCTGGAGAATCTAATTTCAAAATTCTGTTTCTCTGCGAAATCTTTCATATTTTTTGATTCATAAATCTTACCGCAATCCACATTCATCGCCTTTGGAGAACCAAATTTCAGTATCCAATTCCGCATTATTTCTTTTATTATCGACTCTTCATCTTGTTTCGATATTGCTAATAACGTAATGTATTTACTGAACTGATCAATGATGCCTACAATATATTTCTTTTTCCCATAAGTCTCTCAACGGTCCACAAATATCCACATAAATACATTCAAAAACCTCGATAGCTTCTAATTTTATCGTGTTCTCTTTTGTTTGGCCGTATATGTTTTATACTTTTGGCATGATTCACAACTTCGTACAATCTCTTTGATCTTACCTTTCAGCTTGTCAAAATCCTTAGTCTCTTAAAAATAACTCAACTTTTTTGCACCCGCGTGTGCCAACATCCGATGGGTTTCCCAGATAATATCTTCAAGTGACTTTGTGGTTTCATCTTCTGATACAACATTCAGTGCATGTGTCTTGATTTTGTCTTTCTTAGCTTCCTCGTGTTGCATGAAACATTGAATACACGTATCACAATTCATCCTTAACAGCATATCAGCATTCGTGTGCAAAGATCCTTTTCGAAATTCTAATTTCATATCCAGTCTGCTCAGATAGTTAATCCACGTTTGAAACTGTGATGTAATTGGCTTCTTAGTGTTCATCATAAACGTGATTGCTTTATGATCGGTATGCAAAGTAAACCGTTTACCATACAGGAAATGTCTAAAATGGTTACAAAAATGATACATGGCAAGCAAAAATACAAAATAATACATGGCAGATACAAAGGATAGATACACATTATATACTACGAGAGCAACCGTAACGGATGAGGCACTGTCGGAACATTTCTCCGCGCGATTTAATGACAATAACTGGGACAGTTCAGAAGGCATGAACCTTAATTGTACGTTGCATGAATACACTGGATCACTTTAATGTTCCACCAAATATAAAGGAAATTGGAAAAGCCATTGATCAACTGAACAATGATACAACAACGGGTAATGATGGAATTATTCCAGAATTATACAAATGGGTTGGTACAAAATTATGTAGGACAGTTTGTGATTGTTTTAGTAATATATGGACAGGCTCCGAAGCATTTCCTGTAACATGAAGCAAAGTAAGAGTCATCATTCTGTACAAAGGTAAAGGATACAGACAAGAGTTGAACAATTATCGAGGAATCTTTTTACTAGAAGTGGGTGGAAAGATCCTAGCAAGAGTTATCGTAAATAGAATTCTTCTGATACTAGAAAATTGCATAAGCGATTTGCAATTTGGATTCCGCAGTAACAGAGGTACAATTCATGCGATCAGTATCCTGAGAAAACTACAAGAAGATGCAAGGTATGGGGACAAAGATATCTTTGTGATATTCATAGATTTAGAGAAGGCCTTTGATAGTGGGCCAAGGAAGATCTTATGGACTGCACTAGAGAAGATCGAAATCGGCGGAAGAATTCTAGAAATCATCAGACAATTCCATGGCAACTTCAAAGGTTCTCTTAGAGAGAACAAATTTAAAATGAAGAAGAGTGTCAGACAGGGCTGCGTACTCGACCCCATTCTATTCAACATAGTATTCGATCGGGCTCTGAAAATTGCTTCAGAAAAATGAATGAATGGGGTAGTTCTGGTGAAACACGGCAAGGGAACGATTCAACTCAACCATCTAGCATATGCGGACGATTTATGCCTGTTGGATCAGGACTACAACAGCCTTTTGGAAAATTTGGATATTTTGAAAAAAAGATCAATGTGGTAAAAACGAAAATAATGAATCTCAATGAACCAAAGGTGAGATCTGCAGCAAAGGAAGACGATATGAAAATATACTGGGTATCTGAATTTACCTATCTTGGATCCCAGTTCTCTGCGGAAGACACATGTGAATTAGACGTAAAGGAAAGGATTAAGAAAGGGTAAGTAAGACTCAGAAAAATTGCTCAATTAGTCAAGAGTAATGTGCTACCAATCCGAGGTAAGAAAGCTATCATTGAAAGCTGCATCTTTACCATGGTATACTATGGGTCAGAAAACTGGCGAATTAACGAAGCTCTGATAAAGAAATTAGAAGTATTACATAATATGTGCACGATAACAGCACTAGACATCTACGAAAGAGAGAAAGTCAGGATGGAGACAAATAGTATTGGACTTAGTCACCAAATCGACATCGTTGCCAGAAGACGGCTCCTGTTACACATTCCTCTGGCAATAGGAGAAGGTTAGGAATGCGTACAAAGAATACTCTCAGGTGCAATAGAGAGCGAAACAAAGATCGGAGGACGGAAAAAGCAAAAACTATTGGAATGCCTGCGAGTCGATGTGAAATGGCTGTTCGGAGAAACCGCCGTCTTGAAAGTGTTATTACTCTGCTGCAGTGTGGTGCACAACTCCGAATACGAGACAGACTCGATTATCTAATTCGCAATGCGAACACAGCAGGAAAGAAGACCACAGACTTGCCAAAGCTAATCAATCCAAGGATGAATACAGTTTGTTGCCATCTCGAGAAGGATTTGCAAAGCAAAAAGGACTGAATCGTCATATTCGTGAGGATCACTAGAAAATTATACCGGACGCAGAAAAGAAAGTATATCAGTGCCAATATTGCTCAAAAAGCTTCTTCACTCAGGGGTGGTTAATAAGGCATTATCGGAATGATCATTCATCAGCAAACATTCCAGAAGAAACAGTTACCAAGACTTCACAGAAACGTCGCAAACAACGAAAGAAAGCAACATCAGAGAAAATGAAGACTTACCAACAAGTACCAGCACATTTCAGGTACCAACCGTCGAAGCGAGCACATCAACTGTTCCCCAAGAAGCGATCTCCTCAGAAGTACTGAGTTTCCGTCTAACAGACCAAACGGCAAAATGAAACTTCAGATTTCCCTTCGCTGGCTGCTCCAAGTCCACGAGATCGGCCAAAGGAATGTTAAACCATGGAACATCCTACTATGGTTCGTCGTTTCTCACTGGCGGACCGAAGAGAACTCAAAAGCGGAAGGCTGACGACCCCGTAGGAGGCCTATCGGGGGGCTACTAGATTCTAGGGTCCGTTTTTACACGGTCGTCGTTAATTATATGTCCTAGGAATTTGATTTCCTGTTTCAACACTTGACATTTTTCTGGGTTCACCTGCAATTCTGCTTTCCTAATATTGTCTAAAACTTGATTCAAAACAATATAGTGTTGCTCCCGATCTTTTGTGTACACCAAGATATCATCTAAGTATACAGTGGCACCTTTGATTCCTCCGACTACCTTTGTCATTATATCTTAGAAAGTTCCCGGTGCAGTCTCTATACCAAACGGAATCCGAGTAAATCAATACTGTCCTTGCTTTGTAGAAAATGCTATTTTTTCCTGAGATTCTTTATCCAGTTCAACCTGATAATAAGCATTTACAAGGTCAATCGAGTTAAAATACTTTGCAGTTCCTAAAGCATCCAACATCTCAACAACATTGAGCATCGGAAAAGCTTGTCCCTCCGTTATTGCATTTAAACGCCTAAAATCCAAACAGATACGAATATTCTTCTACTCATTTTTCCACACACAAATTAATGGTTTGTTCCAATGTGAATTACACTTCCGAATGATATTATTATCATACAAATTTTTTATAGTCTCCATGATTTTTTCCTCGAGATGCATTGGTTGACGAAAAGGTTTTAAATTAATTGACTGCCCATTCATCTTAATATGATGTTTTGCTAAACTGGTACATCCGATATCCCATTTGTCAGCCATGAATACTTCTGCCTGTTTCTGAATCTTTCTAACAGTTTTGAATCTACTTTACCTATGCAATCTAACGCTCTTTTTAATCTCTCCCCTGGCCTTATCACGCTGCCGAATTTTGCCTCGATATTACACACACTTCCATGTGATACCCTTGATACATCATTGTCTTGGGACTCGTTCCTTTGTATGGAATAACCGAAAATTTTCATGAATACTATGCCTCCGATCAGTTCTGAAATCACAATCTCTACAACAATAAATGGTACTGCATTTTTTGTCTGACATATGTCTACTTCTACATCTATTTTACCCATTACTTTCAATTGTTCCAATGTGAATTACACTTCCGAATGATATTATTATCATACAAATTTTTTATAGTCTCCATGATTTTTTCTTCGAGATGCATTGGTTGACGAAAAGGTTTTAAATTAATTGACTGCCCATTCGTCTTAATATCAATTTTTTTACCTCTCAAATTGATATTGCATTTTTCTAACATCAAATTATTCAAATCTTGATAATACTTCTTACTCATAACATTAACACCTGCTCCTGTATCCAACAAACACTACCACTGTTTCCCCTGAATTTCCATTGTAACGCTCGGACGCCCCTGCATTTTACTATGACATGTCTCTGATTTCCGATCCTCAATCAACGCGTTAACATAGAATACTTAACATAGAATTCTTTTCACATATCCATAGAACCTTATTCATCCTTCGCACGTCCAGCTTGCATCCGAATCCGTGGGAATTACCTTTTAAGATCAATAGATTCCGGCTCCTGCGAACTCCCCAATTGGCGGAGCCCAGTCGTTTGGGTACGGTTTATCGTTTTTTTTCATTATCATCAAGTGTGTGTTCTTCATCTTCATTCATTGTGCTGATTTTAAATTTCCGATCATTTTTCTGCATTCTCGATCTTCCATTGTCGTAACCATTATTCTGTCTAATAGAGTTCACTAAACATGCTGCTGCTATATGGCCATTCCGGCCACATTTTTCACAGCGTATCTCTGGACATTGAGTTCGCCTTTGTCCCTTTTTCCGCACAAGAAACAAACCAATGGCTGTCTGTTAGGACAGTTTCGACTGATGTTCCAGTTTCTTTACAATTCCAACACTGCACGGGTCTTCTTTGTTGGCAATTCCTGCTGAAATGTCCTGGTTGATGACAAGTATAGCATTTTGACTCAGTTGATTCCACCCTTGAGAGTTGTTTGTTAGAGTCTGATCTACCCATTTTGTAGTTACCTCAGAAGCCATGCTGTTTTGAACAACTTCTCGATAACTTCGGACAGCATTGAGCCTGCGATAATTCACCAGTTTTTCTTAATCCGTCGCGGCTGATCTCGGCTTCTCAAACGCTAGTCTTAGACGATCCTCAAAATTATCAGCTTTACCAGCTGTGTTCTCATATGCTTCGAAGAGATCTTCATGCACCATTGAGTAAATACATGTTTGTCATTTCTTTTGATTAATTTCCGCTGCTTCAATATATCTTCTGCAGCGAGAAATAAATTTCTCTAGGTCTTCTCCGATCTGGAACATGTCTGGAATCAGTAGGTTCGTGATTGAATCCACTAGCGCTGCACACCATGTTAGGTTGGGAATTACCTTCCATTCTAAATCAAAAAGAAATTAAGACTTGCAAAATTTATTCAAACTACGAAAGGTTAAATTTGTTATTTAAACAAATTTATTTAAATTTATTTATTATTTAATTTATTTAATTTAATTTATTTTATTTAATTTATTTATTATTTAAACAAACAAAAAGTTGTCTACAGCAGAACAACATTATTGTGTGACACGAAAAAAGTTGCTAAATGTCTATAAATACATAAAAATATTTAGAAAATGTTTATTTGGAAGAAGATTTAGTATATGAACAGACTATAAGGCTGGATGATGAAAAGGAAAACACCGAGTGCAAGTCACTTTAGTTGATGGTTTAATGAATTGAGTGTCTTAGATATAGATATTCAATACAGGAAAGGAGAAGAACATAAAAATGTGGACGCTATACTCCGAGCGCCAGAACAATGCCAACAATGCGCAATGAACCACGAAAATCCTATTAAATATTACAATGAAAATCAAAATGATGCAAAAACTGTGATCTATTGCTGGTGGATAGTAATGGAAGAAAAAGAGGTCTGTCAGACGGATGATAATAATCTGGCTTTGATAATTAAACTTCTGAAAAACAAAAAGGTTGAAGATCAATATTCTGGAGAGCTTTTGAATCCAGAAAGAGAAACCCAGGTGCTCTGGCAAAATTGAAAGGACTTGCGATTTAGAGGAGACTTGTTATATTTTATCTGACAGTGGGACTATAAACTGTTTTTACCAAAACATAGAAGAGATGAAATCATCGGCCATGTCCATATGTCGCATAGTCACATCGGAGTCAGTAAAACAACAGCTCTTTTAAAGGAGAAATTCTACTGGACAGGTATTTCTTTAGATGTTAGAAGAAGAATCAGAAAATGTGATCAGTGTCAAAGCCGAAAAAATCATTTATGACTCAACCTAATACGACTGGTAGGTGAAATATAAAAACAATAAATAAACAAAACATAATAAATAAACAGAAATTAAATTTAAAATAAAATTAAACGTTTATCGAGCGTAAAATTATATGTTCTGTTAGCCTGATTCGCAGATTGCGTTCTGCAATTCCGTCGGAATCGGTCCTGTGGTCACAATTATATCGAAAACTGGATTAGTATCTTAGAAGAATTTGATTAAACTGTGTTCCTTCCTGATTTTGCGATTAAGATTACAATTGAATATGTTATTTTGTGTTGTAATTATGAAAATTTGCTTGGAATTCTTTGTAAGAAATTTTGAAAAAAGATTTTGTACGGAAAATTTGTGTGAAAAAGTTTGAAGAAGTTTTGATAAATGTCATATAGCAAAAGTCAAACTTGGAACAACAAAAAATCACATGAAGATAATATGGAAAGAAACAATTAATTCAATTTGTTCCTTCCAGTGGCAGAGATCAATGACTAAGAAACAGATAGTGCTTCTGATGCAGATAGTTCTCAATACCCGAGGTACATGAACTAAAAAGATGAAAGATACATTTATGATAAGGGTACGAAAAACGAGGGAGCAGGATCATTGGGTGAGTTGATTAATGTACTTCACTGATTGTATGAATGTATGTGTGTGTGATCTTGATAATATCCTTGACTAATAGTGTGAATTAAGTAAGTGCAAAATAAAATCTAAAAAAATGGAATCTTTTACTATGAACGTAATAGATGTAATGTAAAAATTACTGTGGAAACCCCCAATCACATTATCACTAGGTTCTTCAAAATTAACTGTATGAAAATGTATAAATTTGAAAGTGAATGATAAAGTAGTAGAGTGTCAATTAGATGGAGGAGCGCCAGTGCAATAATTAAACCACATGAAAAAACTTTCCGGTTGCAAGTTTTGCTTTAAGTTGAGTAGTTTTTCAAAAGCACGATAAGTGAAGAATCGATTTTATTTTAAATTAATACATATACTAAAGGAAATGTGACCAATTCATAAAATAAATATAATGAAAATTTAAACGTTCCACTGATAAAATTGTCGTTGAAGAATTTTGAGATTTTCTTCTATTTCAAACATCAACAACGATTAGGATCATCAGTTCCTGAATTCCAGATCTAAATTTTTTACTTCGATTTCTTCTCTTTTTTTCTCCTTTGAAATCGATCATTTTTTTGTAATCTATGAGCAGTAATGTGAGTATACGAGTAATAATTATTGAGAGATTGACGAGATCAATCAATAAAGATTAATCGGTAATTGGAAATAAAAATGAAAGACGTGTTTCACTAATGGTGAATTTTTACCAAGAGTTGCTGAGTGTTCATTAAGACTTGTAATGTTTTATTCATTTAGTGGAGCCACTGAGTTAAATATCAGATAATGGTTGGTGAATTACTGTCAGTAAATCGTGCAATTTAATTCTGATGACTTACATGAAAACCAAACATTCAAACTGCAGGTTTGCGTTTGATAATGCGGTGATTTAGTATACAAAAATTCATTCCTACCTAAATCTAAACCGATTGATCGATTCATGTCGATCACCTCTGTAGAAATAATAAATTTACCCCCTATTTCTTTAAAGAAGAATAAACAGATTATTTCACAGTTATAAAAAATTAATAACAATTGATAAACTAGATTAACCAAAAGAAAAATTTATTTGGCTTGGTAAATCTAGTTAATAAATAATTATTAGAATACGTCAATCAAATAAGTTAAATTTTTACGTGTATATGTATAATCTTTTCAATAATAGGATTTCTTAGGAACACAGTAAACAAACGATTAACACGATTCAATAAGTTCAATTTTTACGTAAATATGTATAATTTTTTATGATAGAATTTCTTTGATCACAGCAAACAAACGATTAATGCGATTAAATAAGTTCAGATATTAGGGTGAGTCATAAGTTGTGGGGCACTCTTTCCAAATCTTTAATTACAACATGAATTGTCGAATCGATATTAATTGAATTTGTATATCGTAATAAAGCTCATAAACTGAAGTTTCAGTATTTGTAAGAAAATCATGATTTTATGTTCATTCTA
>MQRK01228017.1:22254-33397 GCA_001938485.1 Girardia tigrina
ATATATATATATATCTCTTAAATTGATTTGACATTAAAATATGTTTTTAAAATAAATCTCCTTGGTTAAAATTACATTTAATATTAATTATTTTTTTTAAATAATAATTTGATTTATTTAAAAATCTAAATTAAATAAAAAACTCATTAAAAAATTTCATTTTTATTTTTTTGTTCTTAAATTTATAGGTACTTATTTCATTTATATTAAATTATATTGAAAAAATCATTAAATTTCTACATAAATTATGCAGTACTCTTCATAGGAGAGACAATTCAAAATTAGCACGTAACATTCAAACTAAAAAGCATCAAAAATTCAAAACATCCTCATAATTGTTAAGGCGACTGTGACTGGGAAGCGTCCTCTTTATGTTCATATAAGCTAGCAAAACAATCTTCTTTGTAGTAAGACTTTTGAGGAATATGATTTATTATTCATTTCGTGATCATGATCAAGTTATTAGGTCATGTCATAAGTAATTTCGATTTTTTATTATTGATTTGCAATTAATTTGTTAGATTGATTTCAGCACGTGTATTTTTTACATCATGTATTTAATAATATGTTGTATAAGGTATAATTAATTTGTATAAGAAGAAAAGATATGGCAAGCTATCAACTCTCCGAAGACCATTTCAGAAATTGTGTGCTTGACCAATTTAATAATGGAAAAAATGCTACAGTAGCGACAAGAAAAATTATTGCCGTTTATCCTGGAGCTCTGGACGTTCGAAAGTGTCAGAGATGGTTTGGAAAATTAAAAGAATGCAATTTGATCTGAAAATGAAAAAAATATCTGGTCGACCGTCAACTGTAGATGATGATAGTTTGCATTTGGTAGTGGAAGAAAATCCAAAAATGACCCTGGACAAATTAAGCACTGAAACAGGCATAGATAGGAAGACAATCCATCAACATTTAATAACAATGTGGAAAACAAGCAAAGCCGAAAGATGGGTTCCACATGATTTAAGCGAAAGCATGGAAATTCAAAGGTTATCCATTTGCAATTCACTTTTATTTCGTTAAAAAATTTCTTTTATGTATAGAGTTATCACGGGAGATGAAAATGGGTGTTATACGACAATCCAAAAAGAAAAGGACAGTAGCTTTCTCCTGGACAAGCTTCAACATCGACTGCAAAACCTAACATTCGTGCAAAAAAGGTATTATTATGCACTTTGGGGTGTAAAAAAAGTATCGTTCACTTTTATCGACAGAAAGAGGCAATCGAACACGAGAAAGAATATCCGAAAAGGCTTCAGCCGCCATCAAAATATTAGCTTGCACATTCCCTTCTTGCTTTACAGAATTTGCTGAGCAGAAGGAACTCACAAGACACATTAAGAATGTGCATCTGGCCACGGCGCCAACGACACAGAGAGGTGGTGGTTCCATAGTGTGGTGCTGAATTTTCGTTTGGGTAATATAACGGATAAGGGAATGTTTCATTGCCCATTTCCCCGTTGCACTAAGTGCGTTTATACAGCCAGAAGTCTCCAGAATCACGGAACGAAGGAACATGACTGGTCATTTCTCAGAGGGAAGCCGAAGCGTGCCCGTGCATTGAAAACTCGCACTCTTGCATCTGAAGCCATGTGAGAGGATCAGAAAACTTTGTATTTGTCAAATGGTTTCTACCCGATACAGAGTCTATGATTCACTACCCTGTGCACCAATGCTGATTATTATTTGTAATACACAGTTATCTGTAACAGTCGGGGGAAGCTTGTCGTTCACTTTTAGTTATTAAAACCTCTTAATACAATTAATGCAGATACGTACATAAAACAACTAACTCGTTTAAATGCAAAAATCAAGGAGAAATTTCCTGCAATTGCAAATAGAAAAGTGATTATATTGCACCAAGACAATGCGAGACCGCATACTTCAAAGAAGACTGTGCAAAAAATTAAGGAATATAACTGAGATCTTCTTCCTCACCCAGATTTAGCGCCTTCAGATTACCATTAATTTTGGCCTTTGCAACACGTTCTGATGCCCACAAAAATGCCATGACGAGTGTTTTGAATCTGAAGACTTTTACAAATCAGGCACAGAAAAGTTGATTTCACGGTGGGAAGAAGTTATTCAACGTGATGGAGACTATATTGTAGATTAAAATACTTGTATTTTGCAAAAAAAACTTTAAAGTTAATCTTCAATAAAAAAGTTTATTACTTTTGACATGACCTAATATTTAAAATGCGGACATTATGTCTAGCTAACTACTTTTGAGACATTATGACAGACTCTATAGGCTAAAACGGGACAACCACAATAAGAAAGGATGTTAATTTATTAAAAGATGAATTTTTCATTTCGATTTTCTTAATCTTTATTCAATTTACACAATTTTTTCTATCTGGAATTTGACCGCTATTTTCAGTCATCTCAGCAGAATATATAAATTTTCAAAAACAAGATAAGGATATGATTAAAAGAATTCAAATATATGATTGTAAACTAAAACAACACACAAATCGTTTCCTCCTCTATATGACCAAGATCGAAATAATCTCCTACAAAATAACAATCGTTCAGGGAGTAATTATGATTCAAATAATAAATTTCTGTTTAGTTCATTTTTATTGTATAGTTTTACTTGGACATTGATGGCGCTGAGGAAGACGGTTTCCTGTTCTTATAGAATGATTGATTCTTATATAATGTTGATTCATTGTTTATTTATACAAGACATTTGCCGAAAGATATTTAAATCAATATTTATTATCACAACCTTTTAAATAATTCATACTGTAACGAATTTATACAAAGCTCCGTTAATTATTTTGGAACTTGAAACCATTCCTTCAAATAACATATATTAAACTTGGAAAAAACCTGAAACACTAAATTTGATTTTTTTAATATTTCACTCATGATTGCAGGTGCTTCATCAGTTGTGATGCCAATTATTTTTTAAATATCTATGTTCATTTTGTATATCCTATTAATCACTACTTCAAAGATATCTGCTCCAGTAACTGCATCCTTCAAATGAATTAACAGAATAAATTCTTCAAAAACATGAAAATTCAGTCTCTCCTGACACAAATACTGTAAGCTGAACAGTATCATTTAAGTCTGTACTCTCATCAACTCTCAGAACTACTACAGAAAATACTACATAACTCTCAATACTCAATCTAATCGTTCCAATTTTATTATATGAGGAGCCGAAGGATATTGTTTGCCCAGAAAAAGTAATTATTTTCTTCCATAAGTCTATCTGCTAAAAGTGTCACAAGATGCATTGAAGAGATGTCATCAGATTTTAAAAGGTTTTTCATGAACGCGTTCATTAAATAACTTTTAACATCTGATGACATTTCTTTTATTTAAAATTGGAACGATTAGATTGAATATTGAGAGTTCTGTAGTATACACCGTACAAAGTGAATTTCAATATTTTTCATTAGTTCATTAAATAACTTTTAACATCTGATGACATCTCTTCAAAGCATCTTGTGACAATTCTAGCAGATAGACTTATGGAAGAAAATAATTCTTTTTTCTTGGCAAACAATATCCACCACTGTCATTAAACATTGTTTAACAAATTCTCCATCCGTAAAGGGTTTCATCTTTTCAGCGATAAGTCTTGACACTTCATAGCTTGCATGGGTATTAGCTTCACATTCACTTTTTTTCTTCGTAAAAATGATATCTGCTTTTCAAACTTTGAATTAAGCTGTTAACTTCATCTCTCCTTGATTCTTCAGTAATTTTTTAAAAATTTTTAAAATGGTGGGTCATGTAATGACACATGATATTTGCCACTTTATTCACATCAACATTTTCAAGAAAAATAATACATGTTGGCTTTCCATTTTGCTCGATAAAAAATAATCAAACATCCAAGTAACTTGAAAAAATTCGACACTCTCCATCTACTTTACTTATCTTTGAATTCATGCGTTAATTTAAATATTGAATTTTAACGAATATTAAAACAATTGTTGTTATTATATTTATTATTGTCGAAATCCCTTTGCGTAATCGGTAGTAGCGACGTGTGGTGTGTACAAAAGACAGGGACGTAATCAGCGCAAGCTAGTGACTTGGTCTTACTAGGAATTCCTCGTTCAAGTTGGATAATTTCAATTCACTATTCCTGACACGACAGTTATTCAGCAAGTTACCCGGCCATTTCTAGCAAGGAATAAAACTCGCTGGTACTGCCATTGTAGCGCGCGTGCGGCCCCGGACATCTAAAGGCATCACAGACCAGTTATTGCTCCATTTCATTTAGCTAAACGTTATTTATTCCTCTAAGCGTTATATATAGGATCTTTGGATCCTAAAATTAACGTTCAAAATGACTCTCGACAACTTTATTGAGGGTTTTTTAATGATTTATTGAGATGTATTGATTATATAATCATTACAGACAGTATATAAGTAAATTTCTGTTATGAAAAATCAGTTGTTCTGAAGATGACGGTTAATCCCTCGAAATTAGCACGTTCGCGACATAAATAATTATATTGTCTGCTAAGATAACCCTGTTGGTTCATGATGTCATAGATGTTACAAACATTTTAATTCACTTGTCAATTTTAAAAATATTAAGTTATTAAATTTGAATCAAAATTATTACTCATATAAAATTTATCTGAATAATCACAATTTTAAAATATTCCAAAACAAATCAACTATCAGGTTTATGAGACACATAAAAGTACACTAAAAGTACAATTACAACAAACATATGAACAGGACCTTTGAAAATATTCTTCGAATTGTCAAAACAAACACGGACACCTGAAGTACTTCATCAATGAAATTATAACAGCGTTAAAATGGTCATTCTAATGATATTTCTAAATTCATTCATAATAAATAATGAACAATCTACTCAAATATTATAAATAATATTAAATTCTGTTGTTAAAGTACCGTCACAAACAATTCAGAGATCTGCCTTGTTTGTTAGAGTTGAATAGTTTCAGCTTAAAACTCTAATAATCAACTACGAGTTGAATTGTTTGGTAATGTTTGACAACAAATGATCATTTATCATTATAAATTGCTAATTTTTAGAAAATAGGGACTAATATTAATAATGTAACTTATAGCTACAATTGATGTTGGAATATTTTGTAAGTGTTAATTTGAAATTTTAACCCTTAGTAGCCTGATTTACGAAAGTGATTTATTTTTAATATTACTGTGTTTGCTTGAAGGTCTAGATGAAGGGAAAAATAGCTAAAAAAATCACAATATTTATTTTACATATTTATTTAGAAAAAAACAGGTATCAATTTTGATACTAATTAATAGTAATGTGAACATTCGGTTTAAAAGATTGGTATCAAAATTGAAACTCTAGGTTACTAAGGGTTAAAGGCTGGGGTGCACCACTCATCGCTAAATATCTTCACCTAAATTATAAAATAAAATCAATATGATAATATATTTTCGTAATTTCAAAGTAAATATCATTTTCAAAGATCAAAAAAATTTTTTTTAACTTTAAATTTTAATTGATTATTTGATAAATACATTTACGTTAGCAATATAACAACTGTATTTCTTGAATATGCATCATATAACCTACGCGTCATTCTACTCAATTCTACTCAACTACAGTCCCAAACTCAAGTTCTAGTGTCAAAAATCTTAAAAATTGATTATTTGAAAACTTTCTAAAAATTCATTTTATTACAGCTTTAGTTACTCAGTTTAATGATCAACCTGAAATATTTCCAAGTATTAATGAAATAGTTTTTGGCTATAAATGTGGTTGCAATGAAAGATTACTTTTCGAAAGAACCGAAAAGAATCATGTTGTTCCAACACGTTGAAAACCTTTTTTGAAAAAGAATGAATGTACGAAAGAAGTTTGAAAAAAGTTATTAATCAAAATATTCTGATGAAAGGTGAGGATGTTTGTTATAAATGGATAGGAGTGTGACTCGAACAGGAATGTCTAAGTACAATTTTCGAAATTCTAATACATGTTGCGTTGCTATTCGGTCGACGTCCACCTTTTTATTAAAAAACCCATTGTATATAAATTATCGAAAAAATAACTTTGTTTAAATAATCAAAATTTGTTTATGAATTTGAATTAAATAAATATTGTCAATTTGTTCTCGTTGTCCTCATTATCGAACCATGCATTTCATATGATGTCAGAAGTTAGAACGGCGAATCAGAATCAACGTGTAACTACATCTTGTCTATCACAAATATCGCCCATGAGTCTTCTTGAACAAATGCTTCGACTGTTGTTGTAAATAGATCGAATCAAAACGATTCGAGTGGCGGNGGGTTAAATTGTCCTCGGATGGCCCGGTGGAATGGCCATGAACACAAACATCTGCACACGAACTATAAGCCAGGGCTTAAATAGGTGAATTTTAATGTCGTCTGACTGGATCCGACACATTATGGAGAGGAAAACAAAAATCCCTCCGCAATAACATAAATCAAAGTTTGTTAGTAAACCTCATTACACATTTTATTGCTAAAAGAATATAACATTACAAAAACAGCAATCCAGTGAATGCATTTATACACAAATAAACATTAAAAATTGAAAAATAACTTCATTAAGAAAAAACCATACATCCAGATTTCGGACTGCACACTCAAAATGAATTATTTTTACATTTACTGATATGATTACTTAACTTTTTTTAAAAAAAGATAGACAGTCTTTCAACTTTGAGTCATATTGCTTATTATTTTTCAAAATATATAAAAGACTAAATTTTAGAAACCATTATTGATTGAGAGTTTGAGACATATTCTCGTTGTTGTCGGCTGAATTGCAATTTTCGATGCTTAATTTGTAAATATGAAAATTTAAAAATAAAACTTTTACTGTTGAAAAAAGATTTTTGTCGAACAACAATTTAAAAAATATGAGCTAAATAAACATCAATGATTAAAAAATATATCGGTCCATTACTAACAACACCATGACTCTGATACCCCCAAGAAGTTTCTGTGGCAACCTGGAGACTGTCGTAACAAGGTATATCATTGAGACTGCAAATGATGGATAATTTGTTTTAAAACCGACTTTCGGAAAGCAAACTATATTCAAAATTTTTATTGTGAACACGAGGTGTTAAGAGAACTCACACATTTGATAGAACATTTATTACATTCACATTTCTTATCATCTTTATGATGATCAATAGTATTGCTTTCACTATATTCCATCACTCAATTTTCAATATCTCTCATTATAATCTGAACTATACTTGAGAAAAGTATTTTATTAAAAAAAATATTTAATTTAAGTTTTATTGGCTTAAATAAAATATTTCTATAGTCATTTTGAAACATTAATTTTAATTATTTAAAAATTTACAAAAATAAAATCAATAAAATTATTTAAAAGTTACAATAATAAAAATTAAAAATTTGAATATTAAATCTAAATTTAAATAAATTAGTTTCATATTATAAGAATTAAAAAAATGATCATCCATCTGATTAGGAGAGGCACAATTCCAAATCAACATTTAAACATGCAAACACTACAAAAAACAATTACACACCCCATATTCCTCACACGAGGACTTATGAAACTTTTGAATATATAAAGGTTAAATAATTAAATTATAAAAATTTCAAAAATTATGTATGTTGAGTATAATATTTAAAAGTATTTTAAAAATTAATAAAAATATTTAAAATAATAATTTTTGTTTTAATTAATGGATAAAATAAGACTTTATTTATTTTGCAGAAGCACGGTGTTTCTTATCGACAAATAGTTTCAACTTTTAATGTTTCTCTTGGAGTTGTGTGTCAGACTGTTCAGAGAAAAAGTGAGACTGGTTCCTTATGTTCAAGATCTCAATCTGGTCGTCCAAGGTCAAACAGTCAAAGAGACTGGTTGAAATATTAATATTAAATATCAATACTCAAAATACTAAATATACACCGGTTTTTCGTGGTTTATGTGACAGTTATGACAAGTTTTGATAAATTTGTGTCTTATTATTATGTTCTAATAAAATCTTTATATTTTGGTGTGCTTTTGACAATATAATTGCAGTTGGGTGCAAAAGACAATTTAACAACAAGCGTTCACAAACTTTTGCACCTGACTGTATATATGTATATAAATAAATATATATATATATATATATATATATATATATATATATGTGTGTGTGTGTGTGTGTGTTAAGAGAACTTACAAATTAGTTAAAACATTTATTACAATCACAATTTGGATCATCTTTATGACAATCCGTAGAAGTGCCTTTGCTCATATTCATCAATCAATGTTTAATATTTCTTATCCCAAAATCTGAACAAACTTAAAACTATATCTTTTTTTAATATTTACTGCAAATATTTTTCGATCATCGGTGATGAGAATCTGATTTCGCCCCATGTTGAACAGCTTCATTATTCAATATGTACACTTAAACAGTGAAAAGTGTTTCACCTTCAAAAATGTTTTTTTTGCATTTTGCTGATTATAATTAAAAAAATTTTAAAAAATTGAAATGAAGATCATGTCCCAACTTGGACACTATAATATACCATTGTTAAAGAAAATAATACAATAACGGCATCATATAAATGAATGAAAGGTATAAAACAGTACATGCGCCCCTAGAAGTAACTTATTGATGTACTCTTTAATATTTGAATCGCAATGATTTTAGAGCAGCAGAAAACTAACGTTGTTCCGTAATGTACAGATATTATACAATCTACCCAAGTCCATGAAGAAATTTCAATTTGTATATTTTGTAATCGCAAAGAGAAATATAATATTCTTCATATTCTAATCGTCTAGAATAATCAAATCTCTGGATAGACTGGGAATTATGAACTTATTATCAGAATTTTGAAATGAAGATTTTTACTACACCCAAGTTCCTCATTACGCGCATTTTATGGATCAAAATCACAAAGGAATCGATAGTCAACAAAACAATTCTGGCAAATGTCACATCAGAAAATTCATTGTTCTAAAACGTTTTCCAATGAAAATAGAAGACAAATAGCTGTACACAATTTTTTGACAATAATAAAAATAAAATAGTGAACTTTACGAGACAATTTGAATAGAAAATGCGAGAAGATACTTTGAATCTCTTTACAGAATATTCACGCTTCACAACACGGCCTTAAAAACAAATTTTAAATTTGAAGACAATTTTTTAGACATATGACATAATAGGTACATCATTACCAATTTTTTATTCCAAAGATGTAGTTATGATAAAAGCAGCTTAATTTGTCAATAAAGTTCATGGATGATACGGTATCATGAAAATTACGCCGCTAACAAAAAAGCTTTTATTCGTGATGCTTTTGTTCGCGGCGTTTTTGTCAGCGGCCTTTTTGTCAAGCGGCGTTTTTGTCAAGCGGCGTTTTTGTTTGCGGCGTTTTTGTTTGCGGCGTTTTGTCGTAGATCCGATGATACATATAATAAATCCGAACAATGTACATAAACGACATCTGGAAACGTTATTTAAAGAACATAGCAAAAAATATATTCATTAAATTCTTGTTTATAATTTATAAATGTATTATATTCGAAGTTCAATGATCAAAAAACATGTTAGTAAAGTACTTTTTCCCATTAATAAAAATATATTTCTATACGTGGTACATTTTACTGAAACAAACATTTAAAATATTATCAATTTAACACTGCATTTATATAAATATTTATTTTATTAAAAAAATCCTTTCATTTTCACAATCAAAAACCCCAGAACCCCGGTCAGCACAAGCGTCAACAAGAACCAATTGTCATTGATTTTCTTCAAATACACAATTTGGAATTGTTAAAACACGAACAAAAACGGTAAAAACAACACGGCGCTACCGATATTCATGTAGAACACGGCGGCAAAACTATTGTTACCGACTTTCGTCAACACGCGCCACAAACACATTGTCAACTACCCCAACCATAGACAGATTCCCGGTCAATTTCTCCTGATCCAAACCCAACACAAACCTGACGATATTTTGACGATAATAAAAATACTAAGCATTATGACTATTTGAAGATAAAATGCGAGATGTTTCGATTCTCTCTAAAGGATATTCACGCCCTATAAATCGACATTAAATAGGAAATTTTAAATTTTAAGACAATCTTCAAGATTTATAAAATGACCTTATAGTTTAATAATAATTTTTATTGTTCATTTTTTATTACAAAGATGTAATAAAAAGATGATGAAACCGGTTTATTTTGCTACAAAATGTCATGAATGATACAAATATTATATTTGAACTATGTACATATAAATGACATTTGAACGCGTTATTAATAGAACACAGTAGCAAAGTTATTCATTAAATTATTGTTTATTACCGGAGTTTGAGAGAATACGTCCAGAATTATGAGCGGAAAATATTAATGATACTTAATTCTTTAAGTTGTACACCTTTTAAAATTTTCAATAATCCGTATGAGGTAATTAATTTTTGGTTCGCTGATCAAATTTGGATTAAAAAAAAGCATTCTTAATAAAAAAATCATTAAAAACATTCTTTATTAAAAGATTTTATTAATATTTGTAAAAATATATTTTCTAATTTTGAATTAATTTAATGATATGATTAAAAGATTAAATATTTAAAAAATAAAAGATTAAATATTAAATATAACGTATTTTCAAAATTTTTAAAATAATAAAATATTAAAAATATAACATAAATATTAAATATAACGTATTTTCAAAATTTTTAAAATAATAAAAATATTAAAATATATTAAAAAAACAGGAAAAAAGATTAAAATAAAAAAACATATTTAAACATTAAATATTTTTGTTAAAAAAATTTAAAAATTGAATGTTGTTTTGACATAATTAAAATTATAAATTATTTGAAAATAGAGATCAGCGGATTAATTATAAATTAGGAAAATAGTTGGAAATTTTTTTCACGAATACTTCTCACAAATCGTATTAATTCTTTTAGCAAATTCTCGACATCAGAAATAAAACTCTTTATGAAAAATTTTAAATTATTACAAAATCAGTCCACAGTCTTCTTAAAAAAAGTTATTTTCGATTTTAGTGACGCTAGTGGGAAACAATATAACTAATGCGCGTTTCTATAAGTGGTAAATATGTCTCTATCGATCGTGAATTTTACCGAAACAAACATTAAAAATATTATCAATGTAACA
>MQRK01228026.1:6603-17266 GCA_001938485.1 Girardia tigrina
TATATATTGTGGTCTTCCGCTCTCCCACCGATTGACAGTTACACTCAGCGACAACTCTCACTGCTCACTCTCCAAAATCTGTGGCCTCCACGCCCGTGCTCCACACTTCCTGTGAGGGGGCTGATGTGGTGTTCAAAAAAAACACAAAAAACAATTTAAATTAAAATTCAAAAAATTAACAGAATAAACAAAAATAATAATGTTTTGTTTTACTAATCAAATTGGCGAAAAACTCAAAACACACGAATCCACCATAACACCAACAAGAATCGCAATCAGTATACTCAACGGACTGTCAATCAGCAACCAAAATATGCCCAGACGAGACGCGTCGATCTATCCTAATTATTGTGCCGAAAGACGTCTCTATCCTACCGATTCGGGTCATGTATTCGTTTTATAGATCAATAAATTTTATGTTCCAATTATGTCTTATTTCTTCCCGTTCCAACGACGGAAGTTGGTGGTGCAAATTGCACGCGCCAAAATGAGAAACAAAATCGAGAGAAGAAGAAATTCGAAAAGAATCAATGTGTAAAATTAATGTGAAATTGTTAAAAAAAATAGTAAAGAAATTAAAAATGTTTGAGCTATTCGGACGAAGGCAAATTGGAAAACAAGCAAGAAAAATGTAGGAATGAGTTAAACAAAAAAATGTTAAAAAAATAAATGAAAATAAAAAAAAATAATAACAAAGGTTAACAAATAAATTAAATCAATAAAACAAATGTCACAGATTTGGTCCAGAGACGGAGATTATGGTGCGGACATTCGGAATGGTTGACCAAACTTGAGGCACAGCTATGATTAAAATAAATAAATTTTTTAAATAATATAATTCTTTATTAATGAAAGGTAAAAAATAAATTAATTGTTAAAATAATAAAAGTAATGTAATTGTTATAAAAGTTAAAATTAATTAACTTCATGCGACAAGTTTATCTATATATATATATATATATATATATATATATATCTTGTTGTTGTTTGTTTAAATGAATACTTTAAGAAAAACGCGGAATAATTTAAGTTGTGCGGAATCACCGCACAAATTTTATAAAAATAAAAATCGATCAAAAAATAAATCTTAGTATTTTCTATAATTTGACAATGTCAAAATTACAAAAGATTTCAACATCATTCTGATTTGCAATATCGACGATTCGAATATTTATCGCCATAGAGCTAGCCACTAATGATAGGAATGATATCGCGAACGAGTCGCAGCGGCTCGTCTATCATATCGTATTGCTTGTTTACCGTGCCGAGCGACATAAAGTCACCGCGCCTGATGTCAAGTAAAAGAGTGACGAGTACGCTTTATTGCGACCGCTCTCTAAAGATATGCTGCTAAATCGATAAAATCTGAATCTACTAGTTTATCCGTAGATCAGTAACACTACAGAAGAATGAGAAACAGCCATCTTAAAAGCCATAATTATTCATTGTTTGGGAAAACTGAAAGAGCACGTTTCTTTAATGATCAAAGTTTCATTTGAAATTGGTGAGACTTGAATTCGACTCTAAATAGATCATTGTGAGGAATGTTTTGAATTGTGTGTTTATATGTGCATGTTGTATGTTGATTCGGATTGTGCCACTCCTACATAGATGGATGATTGGTATTTTCTTTGATTCATACTAACTAAAAATAATTTATTTTAATTTTAAAGTAAAAATTTTTTAAATAATTTTTGAATGTATTATTTATTTTTTAATGTAATTTAAAATTTCAAAATATTAATTTAATATGTACTTTAAAAAAATGTTTAGATTTAATTTTAAACAATTAGATTCTTTATAATTAATATTTTTTATTAACAGATTTTCATTTATTGAAAATAATTAGTTTGAACTCAGAAATATATCGATCAACAAAATTTCAAATAGTGAATGAGCTTGTGATATTAATAATTGTTGTAAAACTCATATTAATGTTGTTAATATGGAGACCACAGCTCATGTGGCAACGAACATTATGGGACATGAAAATTTTAATGGATCCGAGTCGAAATTAGATGACTTCATAAAAAATTTCGGACGTTATGTTGATATTATGGGTATAACCGAAGATAGAAAATTAGTGATGGTGAATATCATCATGAATCCATCAGCAATCAAACAATTTTCAGAAGCAGATGGAAATACGTAGTGGGTTGGTCGAAAAGTCATTGCATTTTTACTAAAATATTTATTATCAAAAAATGACATGGATGCACAAATATTTTTACACGATATTTTCAATCCATTATTTTCAATCTATTTCTTCCACCTTTCCGGTAGCTTCATTATTCCCGATTCATAAAAACCTTTGCCTTTGTCAGCAAAAAAGCCGTCTAGGAACGATTTGATGTCATCATCCCTGGCTAATGTTTTTCTGTTTAAGGAATTCTACAGTCATCTAAATATGTGAAAATCCGATGAAGCCAAGTCTGGAGAATACGGTGGGTGCGGCAAAACCTCCCAATCCAGTGATAAGAATTTCTGGCGAGTGGTCAAACTTGTATGCGGTCTTGCATTATCATGCTGAATTACAACTCCTTTTCGATTTGCAAATTCAGGACGTTCCTGTTGAATTGAATGAGCCAATTTCTCCACCTGACCACAATATCTGTCTGAATTGATGGTTTCATTCCTCGGAAGGAGTTCTATTAACAACATCACAATTTGAATGCAAATATTTATTTACAACACAAACAGATTCTTCACAACAATTTCAGAGGTCATCTTTCTTTGATTGATATAGTTTTTTATTAAATATTCAAATATGAAAAAAGCAATAAATCGTAAATTTTAATATTACATTTTAATTCCTCATAATTTTATTGAATAAAATGATATTATGTAATTTTTTAAATAATCATTAATTTTTAAAATATATTAAATTTAATAAGTTAAAATCGTTTACTGAAAATATTATTAAAATTCATAATTATCAAACTTTAATTAATTAGTACTTAAAATTAATATCATTAAATTAATTTCATTGGATTCAAATAATCAATCAAATAACATATTAATCCCATCTGAGTAGGAGAGTCACAAATCTAAACAGCATACAAACAACAAACTTAAAACATTCCAAATTATCCCTCACAAGTTCAAAAAACACAATTCCTTTAAAATCCCACCAGACGGAAAGCATAACATTCTTATGGTGAATTTCTTTTTTTGGGATTGTTTTGTGCATGATCGTTGGCGTTCCACATTGTTGTAAACAATCCATTTTTCGTCACCCATAATCAAGAGCTTCAAAAATTGATCACTTTGTTCTCGCTTCAAAGGGAATCGCAAATGTCTATACGTTTCACCAAATGAATTTCTTTCAGTTCATTTGGTAACCACTTATCGAATTTACTGACGAATCCAAGTTTCTTTAAATGACTTCCAACACTTGATTTTGATATTTCCAGAGTCTCTGCAACTTATCTTGTCGTCATATGTTGATTATATTTGATCAGTGCTGTTATTTTGTCGCCATCAACTTCAACTGGTCAACTGGAGCGTGGAGCATCTTTCAGATGAAATTTTTCAGAACGAAATTTAGAAAACTAGTATTGACATTGTCGAAGTTTTAAGGAGTCACTACCATATACAAAACATATCTTCCTCTGAGCTTGCACAGCGGTTGTCCCTTTGCGAAAATATTGCAGCAAAACATGACAAATATGCTCAATTTGATTTTACATTTCGAATTGACGGTAAAGTAATGAATATTTTGTATAAAATTAGTCTGAAAATTAAGGTTTCAGAATATATAATTGAATTTAAATTTTATCACATTATTTTATATTTTCAAATTTTTATTAGGACGTACTCAAAAACGCAATGACTTTTTGGCCAACCAAATATAAAGAAAAAATGAAAAAGGAATTTGTAAAAGAAAAATCTCTGCTTGACACAATGAAGGATATTTTAAATCTCCGGTGGGGATCTTCAGATCCGGAAGAAAAGTTCAAAAAAGCCAAAGAATTAGTAACGATAGTGATATCTCAAAAATCACAATTTTTTTCGACGTGGGTGTGATTGTGTCGGAATTATTTTGGTTTGTGTACACGTATTAATCTGTAGTACAATTCCAGAAGATGCTACAAAAAGATTTTAAATGGACTGATCAATGTCAAAAAGCTTTTGAAAGATTAAAAGTAAATCTCATAACAGCCATTAATCTCATAACCTATTGTAAGATATCAAAATTTTTCAAAACCGTTCATCTTAATGACCAATGCAAGTGGAGGAGCACTAGTATGTGTGCTTGGTCAAGAGGATGAAGAGGGCAAAGAATAAGTAATTGCATGTCAGTAGAATATTAAAAGAAGCAGAAACTCTATATTCTACAAAAAAAAGAGAATGCCTAGCCATAGTCTTTGGAGTTACTCACTTTCATTAATATACATACGGTTCAGAAATCTTGTTAAAAACAGATCACAAACCTTTAGAATGAAAATTAAAAAAAATGCATCTAGTAGATTAATCGAATGGGTTTTGCGACTCCAAGATATGGATATAAAAATCAAACATAGAAAAGGTAAAGTAAATGCAAATGCTGATGTATTATCACGTTTACCAGTTGCAATACTTGAGGAACAACAACGATCATTAATAGATACAATAATTTGTTATTTACTTTCTTAATCTTTCAAATTCTGAACTTCCAGTTGGTGTGCCTATATATGTCTTAAAATTTTATACGGTCCATCGAATGGGAAAGTGTCCTCTTTTAGAGACAACTGTTCCAATAAGATTGGTTTTTACAAAGCGAAATGTGAATCAATGAATTTGAAAATCGATACGGAAATGGTTAAAGTATTCTGTGAAAGATTCGAAAGATTTAACGACAAATCGAATTCGAAAAATGTTATTTTTCATTCATTTCTCAATAAATGAATGAATTCACAAATAATTGCCTGATCTGCAACAAAAACAAAATCAACAAGAAACATAAATTGTCAACCAATAAATACGACGAATTAAACAAACTAGAATTTATCCACTTAGATATAATCGGACCCCTGCCAGTTAACAAGAACTACGAAAACATACTATGCATAATCGAACGCAAAACCAGTTGGTTCGAAGCTATCCCAATTAAAGACATAACAACAAATACCATCTGTAATACAAAATAAGAGATGGGATTGTCTTCTTGATACAGGAGCACAAGTGAACGTGATAGGGAATGATATTGTACAACAATTAGAAAATATAATAGTACGACCCACAATAAAGAGGTTAAGATGTGCGAATGATAGTGAACTGAATACATTGGGAAAAATTACAGTGGATATTCATGTAGGTAATAGACGTAGGACGATAGAATTCACGGTAGTTGAAAAAATAAACCCAGGTATCATTGCATATATAGACATGCAAATACAGTTTGGTATTAAGTTGGGATGGGAAACACAGGACAGGGAACACGCAGAGTACTTATTTGAGATCGACCCAAGATTTGGAAGAGATATTTCAGAGGAGCAGAGAATGCAGAACGCAATAAAAATACTAAAAATTAAGAAGGAATATAAGTTATATGGAATATTTGAACGGAATAAAAATGTATTTATGGCGGATAAATGGGACATAGGTTGTACTGAATTAATAAAACACAGATTCGAAACGATTAGGATGAAGCCACGTCGACAACTCATAAATTTGGAACCAAAAATAGATGAGGCCATACGGAATCTTCTTGAGAATGGAGTGATCAGGAGATGCAATTCGACATGGAACACGTCATTGGTTTGCGTCTGGAAGAAAGACAAACAGGATATACGTTTGTCTTTGAACTTTAGGCAGCTGAACCGAATAACGGAGAGACAAGCATTCCCGATGCCGAGCATTGAAGGAATACTAAACGCACTATATGGTGCAAAATTTTTCAGTTCCATCGATCTCGGTAATGCGTATTACCAGGTACAGTTAGACAAAGAATCACAAGAGAAAACGGCATTTTCGACCAAATCGGGACAATTTTGTTTTCAACGGATGCCATTTGGAATAGCGGTAGCTCCAGGTACATTTCAGGAACTGATGACGAAGATCTTAGGAGACATTCATACGAATGGACCGGCAGTATACTTGGACGATATCCTTATTTTCATGAAAACAAGTGATCGATATTACGAGGTGTTAGAGAAGTGCTTGAAAGGATTGGACGAGCAGGATTACGAGTGGCACCAGATAAATGCAAACTGTTAAGGACAGAAATGAAGTTCTTAGGACATGTTGTAAATAAGGACGGGATTAAAATAGATCCTGGAAAAATTGAGGCCATTAAATCATTCGAAAGACCGAAATGTGTAAAAAACCTTCGTAATTTTCTCGGGATATGCAACTATTATAGACGATTTATTAAAGAATATTCAAAGAAGTCAAAAGTTTTGGAAGAACTATGCGGACGGAATAAAGAGAAATTAATTTGGACTAAAGGTTATGATAAAGCATTCCAGGAAATAAAAACAGCATTAATGAATACACCAGTATTGGCATTCCCAGATGTTAATAAGGAGTTTATATTAGATACCGACGCAAGTTTCGACACAATTGGAGCAGTATTAGCTTAGAGGATGAAGCAGGAAACGAAAGAGTGAAAGCATACGGATTTCATGCAATGGGAACGGACGAATAGGGATACTGTATTACCCGGAAAGGATTGTTGGCCATATATTATTTTTTCCAACACTTCAATCATCATTTGTATGAGAGGAGATTCACTCTGAGGACAGAACTTAAAGCGATAACCTTCATGATGACGACCAAGAAACCAATCACCGCACAATTTCAAACCTGGATAAACTATCCTTCAAGTTTGGACATCGACGTACAATTCCGAAAAGGTACATTGCATGAAAATGCAGATATGTTGTCAAGGAGAATGTGTGAGATATGTGCACAATGTATGACGAGTCATGAAGACGCGAAGAAAGAGAAACCAACAACAAGGCTACTGGCAAGCATGGCAACACCAGATGACGAGGATAAAGAAATGGAAAAGATACGGAAAGACATAGAGAATCAGCAAACGGATAAATGTTTCATGAAAAATGGAGAAATTTACACCAAGATGGAGAAAAAATGGAAAACAGCAATGAAACGTACGGCAATAATCAAAGAAATTCACGAAGGACTATGTCACGCAGGAGGAGAGAAAACATGGAAACGTATGCGGGAAATACATGATATGAAGGATATGAGGAGAATGATCCAAGAAACAATCAATAACTGCGAAGCTTGTCTCCGAAGCAAAACAGTGACATAGAAAACAAAAGAAGATCGGATACATATTAAGGCAGATGAAATATTTGAGAAAATATATATCGACATAAGCGGTCCTTGGATGGAAACATTTAACCGATAACGATATATCATAGCCATAATTGACTAATTCAGTAAATATATATCCCTCACGGCAATAAGGAAGCAGGACGAGAACACAATACAAAAAATAATACAGAATAATTGGATACTCAAATTCGGTACACCAAAGGAAATTCACGTAGATTGTGGAAAAAGCTTTGAATCACGAGTGATTTGAGAAATGATGGAGAGACTCAAAATCAAATTGGTATTCTCGAGTCCCTACCATCATAAAACAAACGGAAATATCGAGCGACGGTTTCGAACAATAAGAGAATACTGCATGGCGACTCTAAGAGATAGAAAGGATACAAACTTGGCGGATATTTTACCGGAAATAGAAAACACCTTGAACAGCACTTTTCAGAAGACTACGGGAAACAGCCCGGCAGAAATAGTGTTAGGTAAGCGAATAGACATGTTTCAATGGCATGATAGAACATAGGAAGAACGAGGGCAAATAATATATAAAGTTAGAGAAAAGATAGCTAAGATAGATACAGGGGGCACAAGGAGGAAGTTAGAAATTGGAGATGAAGTATGGGTAAAAAAGGAAGTGAGGAACAAAGAAGATGATAAATATGAAGGACCGTATCGGATAACAGAGAAAGTACATGACAGATGTTATAGAATGGAAAACGATAGAGGGAAAGGTGTGATACGGAATGGGGAGCAATTAAAATTCTTAAAAAAGGGGGATGCGAGATATTTAAAATAGAATTATTTTAAAATCTCGATTTTTAATAATAAAAAAAATATCTTGAAGTAAAATAATCTGTAAATAAATAACACATAAAACCAATATCAATATTTACAACATATTTATATACCAAAATCGTTATATCGCAAATTAAGAAAATTAATCAACGGGTTCTAAGAAATATTTGAACAACAAAAAAATATTTTTTGTTTGAATATTCGAATGTTGGGAAGCGATTTTTTTAAAAATAAAGTTTAGAATCGGTTTAATCGAGTTATTCTTTTTTTAAAGCGAAGTTATTTTACTGATAACGGACGACAATGAACTGGCCGGGATCGGCGCTCACAATATATATATAACATGTAACAAATATATAACACATGTACTATATATACAATTTAATAATTCATAACAAATAATGTCCAAGAGGTAGTGTTCGTATTCCATCTTCCATAATGTTTTCTGGCCATCAAACCAGACAAGACTCTTCTTCCACATCTCTACTGAAGTAGGAGTTTCCGTGGCAGTTCCCATTTGCAAAAAACAAGGAAAAGACAGAATCGGATACAAAATTTCTTGATCACAAAATAATTTTTACACGATTTTTCGGCAGTTTGCTCACGGTTAAAAATGTCTAAATTGGTTTGAATTTGTGACTCTCAAAATATCTCCGTTGAAACATTAAAACAATTGTTTTCGTTTTTTTATTTATATATTTAATTTCATGTGGAAAAATTCTTGGGTGTATTGATCCCGATATTCTTTGTGAAAACAAACTTCTAGGACTTTTAATTTTGTAATTATTAAATAGTTTTGCGACAACAAAAAAATAAAAGAAATTTAAATTACATTTAAATAATATTTAAATTTTTGAAAATTTTAGCGTGGTTTGATTTTTTGTTGGAAAGGTTCACTACAACTACTGTGGAAACTTTATGTTTTCTTGATCTAATCCTTCTCATTTCTGATAGTATACTACTCTGTTCCATTAAAACTATCACATAATCATCGAATTCAATGCAATTGATTAATGTTGTTGTTGGTGTTAGAGCGGGAGCAGCGTGGTGGCGACGTTTTAGGGTTGGGAAATCCGTGTTTCCAGGACAAGGGGGGGGGGGAAATAAACACAACTAAATCTCACTGAGACTCAATTCTGTTTCGATCTTTACTTGATTTCTCTACTATCGATTTTGAATATCCGTTATCATATAATAATTTGTTTAATTTATAAGGACTGTCATTACATCCTTTATATGTTGATGAAAGAGCCCATGAGCGAAAAATAAGACCTTTAATCATATTTCGACGATATTTGGGTTCACAGATAGTAGAGAAATTAACAAAGGAAACTATTGATAAATTAATTGACAAAAAAAGTAATGCTAAAATTTTAGATGTTCAAGATCAAGAGCAATCTTGCAACACTAATGATAAAAGTTTGGGAATTGGTTATGTGTTAACTGTGCCATATTCAGAGGGGTTTAAAATATTTAAAAATTCTATTTTGAAAGCTTTAGATAATGCAATAAGTTTAAAAGTAATATCCTGTACCCAGAAAATTGAAAGCATGTTCGGCAATAAATCTCCAACGCCATTGGAATTGTGTTCGGATCTCATTTACCAATATACATGTAATGAGTGTAACGCCACATACATTGGAGAGACTTCACGTCATCTCTGTAAGAGAATTCAGGAACACAGTCGCAATGAAGGTGGAAGTAACATTGCAGGACATAGAAGACAATGTAAAGGAGATATAACTTCACAACACTTTAAAATTCTGTGCACTCAATTTAAAAATTATTGGGAGAGAGTGACATGTNAAGCGTTATATATTAGATCTTTGGATCCTAAAATTAACGTTCAAACTGCACTCTCTACAACTTTATTGAGAGTTTTTAAATGATGTACTGATTACGTATTGATTGCATAATCATTAACTGCATTATATAAGTAAATTTCGTTTGAAAAATCATTTGTTTTGACGATGACGGTTAAACCGTCGAAATTAATAAACGTTTTTAATTGGCTTTTAAGTTTTGATTTTAATAACTTGCTAATTTTATTTCAATTTATTCACAATTTTTAAAATATATTAAATTTAATAAGTTAAAATCGTTTACTGAAAATATTATTAAAATTCATAATTATCAAACTTTAATTAATTAGTACTTTAATTTAATATCATTAAATTAATTTCATTAGATTCAAATAATCAATCAAATAACATATCAATCCCATCTGAGTAGGAGAGTCACAAATCTAAACAGCATACAAACAAAAAACTTACAAATTTCAAAATTATCCCTCACGTCCCCTCGATTTAAATGGCTTTAGCCATTCTACATTTCTTATTAATATTTTACCATTGTCGAGTTGCAATTCGTAACTTCTTTCATGTCTCCGTATTATTATCATTGCAGGGTCAATATATCGGTCGTCTTCTTTTGATGCATTTTCTCTCTTTATCAATACCTGGTCTCAAACCTTAAAAATTCTTCTCGTTTCTGGAGCTTTTCCTTCTTTTCCCATTTGGTTTCCTTTATCTTCTTTATTTTTCCACCAATGTCTTAATTTCCTTCCATATATTATTTCTGCTGGTGAGAT
>MQRK01228026.1:31223-46237 GCA_001938485.1 Girardia tigrina
CGTCTAAAATTTTCAACGTTGCAACATCTTTTAATTTGTTGTCCTTAAAAACTGATTGACGATTCGGAAGATGACTCGGAGCCTCACTTTTCCAATTCCATTTAATTGACCAATTTTCCTTAAACTCAATTTCAAAATTATGCTTTTTTATACTAACAAGAGGTGCATCCAATGCAGTACAACACAAACTACTATCGATCCCTTTAATTTCTTCTTCGCAGAACTCAATAACACCCTTATTAATTCTCACGCCGTCCAATTTACCTATGACATCCATGCCTATTAAGATCCCTAGACCATACGGTAAATTTTCCATGACCGAATATTCCACCCTAATAATCCTACCATTTATATTCAGCCGCACTTCACCCGAACCCACTTTAACATCCTTTCCATTTGCCAAAACCATACTTTCTCCGTCAGAAAACAACATGCAATCACTAACTAACCTTTTTAAAACAACAGTTTTCGAACAACCCGAATCAATCAATGCTAGGACTGACCTGTTATTTACAGTGACGATAATCATCCGCAACGCCTGCAACTGTGAAGGGAGAGAGCCGGCGCCTACAAACTTCCCTGTTCGCTTCCCGACCGACAATATTTTGTGATATGACCCGGTTTCTGACATTTGTAGCATATTGTTTGTCTGTTTGATTGCTACTGAGTACCCTTATGATGATTACTTTCCTTCGATTTGGTGTCTCTCTCACGATAAGCACAGAGTCCTTTCTGAAGATTTGCTCTGGGTTTATTGAGTTATCCTCGACCTCCGATTTCTTTGTTGTTGTTTCCGTTTTCTATTGCTGCCATTGAACCCTGCAATAAATTGTTTTTAATCCCGAAATACCTACGACTATACTCGATCATTTCGATCAGGGGTTGGTCGCCGGACCGTTTTAAATCCACCTGCTACTCGAAAGGCAGTCCAGCCATGAAGGCAGCCTTTGTTAGATCGTCGACCTTTGTTGCTAACATTTTCACGTGAGTTGCATATTCATCGATAGTCTCGCCCTTGTGATATTGTAAATTTATCAATTGACTGTACGCAGAACGTCAAGTCAGGCCGAACAAGTTGTTTAGTATCTTGAAGAACCGATCGCAGCTTTCTTGTGTCTTCTCATCCGATTCCATGTAGATGTTCAGTGCAACTCCCGATAGTAAAAAGGGGAGATACGGGGCTGGATCAGTAATCTTCTGGATTTTCATGACCATTTCAAATTTCTTCTGCAAAATCTCGTAGCTGATGCTCCCATCAAATTTTTCCAAAAACTCCAAAACGATTTTCATATCATTCATCATGCTCGGATAGCTTGTAACACGCAAAAAGTTTATTAACAAAACAATGTTTAATTGATAATATTTAAACAAAATATTTATCAAGAAAGCAAATATTAAATATTTTAAATAATCAAAATATCTAATATCCAACACTTTATGCAAACAGAACTCTACTTCGCCAACAGAATTCTTTTGTTATCTTTTGTAGATCGGAAAACTACTATTACATTTTTAAATTTATTATGTTATTAGTAACTATTTCAATATTTTGCTGAATGGAAAATTTCATACAAAAACATTTTCAATTCTATTTTAAAAATAAATAGTTACTATTAACATAAGCAATTTATTATAAAGCATGGAAGGAAAAAACCAAAACAAATTATAATTTAAAAAATTATGTTTATTATATAATTTACTAAATTTCTAATTACTAATTTTTTTTACCCAATAACATTTTGAGCAATTAAAGGTTGTCATTATTTATATTTCATTCATTAATCAGAGATTTGAATAAATATAAAAAAATATATCAATCAATGAAAGATGCTTACCGCAGATTGTGCTATTGAAAATTATTGTAACGATGAGCCTGTTTGTGTTGTTTATAAATGTTTTCACTCAAAAAAAATTTGGCCACAGCGTCTCATGTGACCATTAACACTACGGGATATGAAAAATTCAATGTATCAGAATCGGATTTGGAATTATTGGTATAGCAGAAGAAAGAAAAATTTTGATGGTGACTGTGTTTATGCCACCTTCAGCAACAAAAAATATGCAGAGACAGATGGTAAAAATTATAAAGAAAATTGAAGGCCGTATTTACCAAACAAAAATCCTTTAATGGAAAATCACATTCATTGAATGTAACAGATATGTAAAAACGATATGATTATTGCAATTTTACAATTATTTTTGTATCAAATGTTCGAACTAAATTGTTTTTAGGAATACCCTGTAAACGTTTTACGCAAAAAATTGTTTTTCATGGAATAATCGAAATGAATAGGATTCGAAAAAAATAAAGCATAGTTGCAATGTTTTTCTACGAAGTAAGAGATCGTTTAAACGTTTTCTAAAAGTTTTATTTGCTAAACGAAGACCGTTTAAACGTTTAGAAAATTTTAAAACGTGCCCACGTCTACCGGCCAGTAATTACAGCGTTCACGGGGTATGGATTGATATACTGGTCTGAAATTAACATGTAAGTATTTACATTTTATTTAAATCACTAGAGAGAAATGAGTCTTGAAGAGGCAGATGGCGACCATCGATGAGGTTTTGTCAAATATTCTTATAGGCGCTTCATCTTCAACGGATGTTTTAGCCGATATGAGTTTATCAATTACAAATTCTCAAACTTTATTGTTCTTATCTGCTATTGCTGCGAGTAATATATTTTCACGGTGAGCAAAGTAGTTATTGTTGTTAAAAATAGGCTTTATTATTTCTTGATCGCTTGTGTTTAGGTGCCGAAATAATTTTAGCATAAATAAAAGATTTTGCAATCCTTCTTAAAATATCCAATTGCTTTTAATTCTAAACCATGCTGGAGCATAGAAGTTTAAAATAAAATTACTTATTCTTTTTAAATTTTCAGATGGTTGACTGCTGTTAATAAAAAGTCTAAGAATTCGATTTGTAGTTGTTAGCCATCATGCATGGTTCAGAGTGCCTGGTTGATAATTGTATATGAAATCAATGGTTTTTGAATCAGATGGCTTTGTCTGCACAAAAAACTTATTGTGAGTAAATATTTTTGATCACTGCTTAAATCGCATTGATCTAAATTAGGAAACTCTGTTATTTTATCTTTTAAGAGGAGAAATCTACCAATGGCAACTGTTTTGGATCAAACTTTAGTTGATTAAATATTTCTATATTGGTGCCGTTGTTCTGACGTCTACAGAAGCAATATACTTTTTCGAGAAAAGTTCATTCATATGTAATAGACATACAAGAAATTCCAGTGGTTTTTGTAAAAACTAAAATTATTATAAACTATTTAAAAAATATTAATTTGATTTATTTATTAAAAATTGTAAAAATTAATTAACTTGATGTGCATAAATAAGTGATATAAAAGTAAAAAAAATAGATTGGCCAATTAAAAAATGAAATTATGACGCCGATTCGACAATTTGGATTTCGTCGTTGTGTTAGATATGTTTTTTAAGTTTGGACGAATTTTTTATTCTTTCATAATTTGTAATTGAAAGAAAATTTTTGTGAAAAGATGAAGTTTGATGATTTTCTGCTTTAAAAATGAGTGTACAAAAATTTTAAATTGGGGCTTATTTCTGATTTTATGAGTTTGAATTATACAACTTAACATAATTACGAAATTGAGACTTGCGTGATGTTTTTGTCAAAGATTTTAGATAGGCACACTCCAAAAATTTTTAAAAATTGAAGCCCTTTTTTCGATTTAAGTAAAAGCTGACATTTTGGGAGGTGTTTTGGGGTCAGATATATTAATTAAGCCTTATTTTGACCGTCCGATGGAGTGTGGTTTCAAAGCTTTGAAAATGTCAATCGCCGAGGCTAATAAATTCCATATTGATGCTCGAACTAATTTATTTGATCTTTTTTCATCTAATTCGTCTCAGTCAATTTGGCATCCTACAATTCATGATTTGGTTGAAGAATCATGCGAAATTTTGAGGAAGAATTTTGAACACCCTAAATAAATAAATAAAAAATAGATAAATCTCTCGCACAAAATCCCCCAGGACATAAATTCCCACGAAAAACCTCCAAAAAAAAAAGCCCCCAGACAGAAAACTGATTAATTTTAATATTTTCTATTATTCTTTATGTACTGTACATTACCATCAGTAAACTGACAACCCATTTAAAAATATTTTTAGTTTAAATGCCTTAATTTTTAAAAATAATAGCAATTTTCTTAAATACACTAATCAAAATGGGTATAGAATAAATATATATTTTTTCTTAGGCTGTTTCAAAAGTCCTCAGGTGGCCTTTAAAAACACACTAATATTTTACCAAATTTAACCAAATTTTGACTGAATAGTATTCATAGTGTCATAAATACTGTGTTAAAATTTCAAAGCATAACATTTGAAACTTACCAAAAAATAATATTTTTAACCAACAAAAAAAATTAGATGCAGCGAATTTAAAAATTTATTTAAAAAAATATTTTAAAAATTTCTTAAGCAACAACACATTCACCATTGTTGTCAATAACCAACTGACAATAGTTAAAAAGTTTATCTAGTTGATTTTTTTAATGTTTCTGTTGATAAAGAATTAAAAAAGAATTTACAAGCGTCTTCAAATTCTTCATGTGATTTGAAAACATGATTTTTAAAAATTTTCTTCATTTTTGAAAACAAGAATCTGTCACACAGATTAAAATCTGGAATAAAGGGCAATTGATAAATTTTTCCAATTTTTCTTCTTTCAGAAAAGAGTTGTTTCTTTGTTAGAATGAGGTCTTGCATTATCATTCCACCACTTAAGGTCCTTTAGCTTGATGCTGTTAGATCTAAGTTTCCGCCATTTTTCACCGGTGTCAGGAACAAAGTTCACATACGCCTTGGAATCAATCTTTGTACCATATGGCAGGGCGTTTACATTAAAACATTTGTTGCAGGTAAAGATTACGAAAAGAAGAGATTTTTATCAGTCATTGGCGAAGGCTTTATCACTTTTGGTGGAACAGCATTAGAAGGAATCCAAACTTTGTGATCTTCTTTCTTTCCTCTATCTTGGAAAAACACCCATGTCTCATCACGATCGATATGTTGGAATATGCTTCATCACCCATCTGTGAAATTACATGGTGTATATGCTTTGGATTGTTAATGCGTTGTTGTTCATTAGCAGCAGAAAAATCATGAGGGACCTAAACAGAGTAAACTTTTTTGTAATGAAGTCTTTCACGCAAAATTTTGTGGACTGTATTTTTGCCTAAAGAAATTTCATTTTCAATATAACGCAAAGACGCATTTGGAGCTTCATCAATCACTTCTTTGACTGCTTTAATCTTCTCATCGTCTATTAATGACGGCCTGCTACTTCTTGATGAATCGTCGAAGGACGTCCGCTTTTTTTTAAAAATCAGTCAACCATTGTTGAATAGTTTTCAGTACTGGGTAATTTGCGTCTTCTCATGCCTACTGAAGTTGCTGAAGAATTTCTGAAGCAGAGAAACCTCTTTTACTTTGAGTTAGAACAATAAAAAGGTTGGCAACATTTATTTGGTTCCATTGTTAAAAACCGCTTGACTTGAATTCGCGGCACTTTTAAAATTTCAATACTTTAATAAAACAAAGTTTTACTTTTTTTAATTTTATGCTTTGAAATTATAACACAGTATTTATGACACTCTGAATAATATTGAGTCCAAATTTGGTTAAATTTGGTAAAATATTAGTGTGATTTTAAAGGCCACCTGAGGGCTTTTTGGACAGCCTAAGTATATTAATATGAACAACAACTATTTGTAAGAATTTTTATATTTTAAAGTACATATTTTCATATCAATATTACTAGTCGCAGAGTATTTTGAAGATTGTTATATGGGAAGATCTCAACGCAATGGATGACTGATAACAACTTTTACCATTAAGATGTGGAAAATGTTTAAACGATCTGGAGATGAATAACCAAAAACAAATAATTTATTAGAAGGATGGCATAGAATTTTTCAGTCCTATCTTTGAAGCTGCCATCTAATGATTCGGAAATTTATTGAACTTATCCAAAAGGAACAAGCATTACAAGATATATATTGAACTCAAATATTGGCCGATCATCCTTTACAAACTTCGAGAAAGAAGTGCGTTGATTCAAATTCACGGATTCTCAAAATTTTTCGAAGTTATACTGATAGAGGGATTATGTAGTATCTAAGTGGAATTACATACAATCTTTTTTTGTAAGAATAGAGTATGAAGATACTAAAATAATTAATGATTGCAATAAATTTTGGATAAATTCTTTTTTCATTTATTTTCACAATGGAGGGTTTTTGTCCTTTGGGGTTTTATCTGGGGTATTTTGTCCAGAGAGCTTTTGTCCTGTTACCCTTAGAAATAATGCAAATTATCTATAATAATCAGATCACTTTGATTGAGTTCCAACAGTCTGAATTCAAATTTAAATTAATTTGCGAACTAAAAAACACAATTCAAAAAAATAAGAAAATCGGGGGGGGCGTATATGAAGAAATGGGACGGCAATTGTTGTTATTGGGTGCACTTGTTTGACATTTGATTAGATGGAACGATTAAAGTCGCCTTTATCAATGAAGTGGAAGTCGGACGGATGAATCAGTGGAACGTTTTGTTTACATGGACGGCAATTTTGGAGAGTAAAGGTGAGAATATGTTATGTTCCCTCTACCCACATCCTAAAGTCTTCACATCCTTATCTCAAGCATTATAACTGCAACCATTCTGCGCCCGTTGTCACACCAACACTAATAATGATTTAGTATAAAATATTAAATAAACATTTTTAGGAAAAATTCTAACAACTTTTAGTTTAATGAACTTAAATTTTTTAGTAATACCATATTTAAAATTTAAATTGTATGTTTTTAATTAATACTATGCTAAAAATCATAAATTTTATTTGTATTTTATGATATCATTAAAATTTGCTTTTCGAATTATGGGTAAAAGTTATGATATATCTGTGTTGAAATTAAGAGAAATCTAAACACAGTTATTGGACACAAAATAAAGCCAAAGAGAAATTTCGAGACTAGCAGGCGTTATAAAGTCATTAATTATTAATATTAAAGTCAAGATCGATCAAGGCTAGAAATTGGATGCCTTTGGAGTGGGAAAATGCGAAATGAAGAGGGTCACAACTGCTCGTATTTAATTTAGTAAATGTATAAAAACATTTCAAATACATTCAAGAATCGTGCATATTGATAAATTGTTGTCTGTTGATTAAAATTATTCTTTAAAATCAGAACAAAACATTTAAATTGATTCCAAATTGAATTTCATCAACAGCACAATATTCCACATTTGCATGTAGAAGTATGCATAATAATGAGAGAAAATAACAAAAATAATTTCAGACATTTCTCTCATTAAAATCAGGAATATATGTTTCAATAATCGTTAACAGAGTTTAGACCGCTTCCCTACGATAAGGGAATTCTAGTTTCCAAAAGTATAGTTCAAAGTATTTGTCTGAAAAAAACCAGATGAGTCCGGTGACTTATTAAAAAATCACGCCTGACTCATGCAATAAAAAATAGACCTCGATGAGCTAAACAGCACAAGCATATGACTTATTAGGACTGGGGTCGTGTAAGTAACATTTTTTTACTGAGAAATGATATTTCTTTTTTACGGTATCATTTTACAGGTCTGCTTTCCAACGAGTCCAATTTTCGAATTTTGGTGAATAAAGGCTGCTTCATTCGATGGTACTCAGGATATCAGCTTCTCAAGGAATGCCTTATAGAAAAGTCAGACATCCCATAAGTGTCATGGCGTGGTCTGTGATCTCATCTAGGGATTTAAGAACTCTGCACATTGTGGAACAGACGATGAGAAAGGACCCAATACCAGGGAGTGCTAAGAACTCATCTTATTCCTCAGTTGGAAGAATGGTTCACTAATGGTTCATTTATGCACGATTCAGTACATTTTCACTAAGCCAAAAGTGTCACTGCATTTCTAGATGAAAAAAATGTTAAATTCTTACCCTGGTCGGAGATATGGTCCCATTGAACACATGTGGGAAATCCCGAAAAGAGTAGTTGCTAAAGAAGACATAACAAACAAGCAACAGCTAATAGAAGCCATCAACGAAGTGTGACATCATACCCCAAATCTCATAGATACTGCTAAAGTCTGCATAGAAAGTAGGCCATGACACACAGAAGCATAATTCGAGAAAAGGACGGTATTATAAAATATTTTTTTGTTAAAAAATTGTATCAATCGCCTTCATATCACTTTTCATACATTATTTGTTCTATTTTTTATTTTATAGTTGGTTTTAGTATTTCTAAGCAAACATTTTGTTAAATGAAAAAAGTCACAAGACTTAAAACTTTTGTTTAATTAAAGAATTTATTCAAAGTTAAATTCCAAAAAAATACAGTAGGATTCATAAGTCTGTTCACCCCCGCATATTTTGATGACTTATTTTCTAACTAAAAAATTTGACGTCATATTAATTTTGAATATTTGTTTATATATAGTTTTTTTTATGCTACACATTTAAATGTTAAATATTGAATGTTAAATATTATTTATATGTTAAATATTGAAAGTTTCATTAATGACTTATTTTTTAAATTTTAGATAAATTAAATATCAAGGGTATTTAGTGAATTTGAGCGTGGAATGATTATTGCGCTTAAAAATGCAGAAAATACATGGAATCAAATAAAGGTTGAACTATTTACAAGATATAATAGAAATATTTCAAAACGTGGAATGCAAAAAACATGGGTGAAGTATTTAAAAACAGGAGAAATGAAAGATCAAGCCAAGTGGAGGCAGACTTCATAAACTAAGCGCCAGATCAAAAAGAGTCATTAAACGCATAAGTCGTTTAAACAATGATATTTCCACGTTAAATATTAAAAGGATATTTAATTCTTCTTCCTCAATAGCCATAAGTAAGTCGACAATCGAAAGGATTTTACAGAAATATAGAATATGGGCATTAAAGGCTGTAAAGAAACCTTTCCTTACCGCTAAACAGAGACAAAGAAGAATGCAGTGGACTTCATTATATTAAAATTTGGATAAAGAAACTTGGTATTCTGTTATATTTAGCGATGAATGCATTTTCCAATATTATAATCATCGTAGTAGATGTTGGATCACACGAACTAGAAATGAGAGACTTAGACTCGGAAACATCCATGAAACCATGACCCATGGAGCCAAAGTTCATGTCTGGGGGTGCTTTTCGGCAAACGGAGTAGGTCTTCTTAGAAAAGTAAAAGGTTCAATGAATGCTCAAATGTACCAGGAAACTATAATACATGACATTGAAAAGTGCTTGGTATTTCCAAAACAACAATTCATTTTTCAGCAAGATCTTGCACCACCACACCGTGCACTGTCGACATTTAGTTTCTTAAAAAAGAAGGAAGTCGACTTTTTACCATGGTCAGGCAATTCCCCAAACGCAAATCCTATCTAAAATGTATGGGGAATTTTAAAAAGGAAATTACAGACGATAAGGTGCACATCGTCACAACAGCTGTAGGTGGCTGTTCAAAAAATATGTTACGAACTATCAAAAAACTATTGTAAAAGTCTTGTTGAATCCATGCTTAGGTGATTAAGAATGATAAAGGACATGAAAAGACATTCAACTAAGTATTGAAAGTTCCACGTAAGAAATGTTTTATTAAAAATTTGATCTTTTTTTCAAAAAATAAGGGGGGGTGAACAGACTTATGAATTCTACTGTAGATGTCCGTAATATTAAATAAAATATGAGAGTAAGAAATCAATATGATATTAATATAAAGGTAATTCTTTTGTTTACCAAAAAGATGCACTTTATCTTCACCGGCATTCGCTTGCTAAAAACTTGATGAAAACCAAATTGTCGATATCAAAATTCTACAGAAGCAGATTGAAGCATTGAGGTTTGTAAGACAAGGTAACTTTTTTCCTTAAATTAAGTCAATCTTCAAATTTGTAAAAGCAGAAATTTATATTCTGCAGAAAGAAGATTCAACCAACTCTTGAACAATGTCTAAACTGATCGGAACTAAACTTTCTCATAATTCAAAAGTTTGAAGTTAAAATTTGATCTGCAAAACCAGTCTCCCTTGATCCTTTAAAAATGAACCTGATCTGACTTCCGTATCGATTTACCATTATAGAAAGATCAGACTGTTAGATAATCTGATTAGATTTTCTCTTTTACAAGTCGGAGAATATTTAAAAGAAGAGAAATTTGGTTTATATTTTTTATAATTTCGGTAGACGTCAACAAAGCTTCTTCTTCCAATTAATTCTTACTAAAGCTAAGGGATTACGATTTTTTGCATACTGAACGCTGTGGAACTAATTGCAAACAAGAAGGATGTTTACCTGTTTAACCAAGGTTGATCGTTACTTGTTATAGTTCACAAAACATATCACAAATAAATAATGGATATATTTATTAAAGTAAAATAAACAAAATTAAAATAACTAAAGATAGTAAAACTGAAATTGAAAGTGATAAAGTGATAAAATAAAGGTAAAATGAACGATTGTTATGATAGTGCAAGAATGAATGTAGTTGTTTATTTGCAGGGAATATCTATTGTTTGAGAGATGTTGTTACACTGATTCAAGGTTGCGTTTGCACTTGGTGTGAACGAGCCAGTGCCGCACATTCCGAATAATCCCATCAGATTCTTTTGAATTTGACTTACAGCGGCCCAATATGTTCCAGAAAAGATGATTCCCCATTTGCCTGTTTTTAATTTATTTATTAATTGAGGATCACTCACATCGACACTGGAATTCAATCTATTCTGGGAAAAGCAAACAATTATATCATCTTGATTCAAATAAGACTGATAATTGTTTATATCAATTAAACAGTTACTCAAATTTGTACATCTTCCATACGTTAACCAAATAGGAATATTTGTAAATAGATTTATATCCCACATAATGTAATTGTTATTTAATAAATGTAAACAGCATTCATCTTTATAGAAAGTCAGAGCTCTTCCATTGTTAAACGTTCCCGCCATTAGAATGGTCTGTCCATTTGGAGCATTGATGACGGCCTCAGTCTGACTTGTGTTGAGGGATCTGATGACCGATGATTTTGCTTGTACATGAATAGTTGTAACATTTCTCAGAATGGTATATCGAGCAGACTTTTGTACTATTCTAATCTGAAAAAAAAACAATCAGACATTTCTGATCATAATTACGTAATAATTTTATACAAATTTTAGAAGAACCATAAGTCAGGAGTATAAAAAACTGAATTAAAAATACTGATCCTTCTGTTATTTCGATGATCACATATTTTTACTCCGAGCCACACTTGATTACTATAGAAAGTATATTAAAAACCTTTAATTTTGGCTTTTATGGATATGGCTGTTGCTTTTGATAAAATCTGAGTTAGTCATATCCAGGATGTATTATTTTTAAAGGAGTGCGGACCCTAGTGTAAGTGGTTTAATTAGTGAATTTTATAGGAAGTGTATTATGACCATTGTTTGTGAGAATGAATCAACTTTACTAATCAACTTTACAGTTGGAGTCCTTCAAGGTTGCCCCTTGTCTATGCTACTATTTAATAATTGGTTTAACCCCATTATTAATGAAGTATAATGTCATAGATGTAGTAGGGATCTTGATTGGCTTTAGATTCATCTCTTGCATGGCGTATGTAGATGATTTAGTATTTTTTGCTGAATCTTTTGTAGCTCTTCAGAATTTGGTTGATGTGGAATCAAATGCTGTAAATGCTGTTGGAATGTCGTTTACGGCCTTTCAGTGTACCATTCTGGACATACCATTCAAAGAGAAAACACACGTCACAATAAACAATCAGGACATACTACATCTTTAAGTCAACGAAGAATATATTTACTTAAGGTGCTTTATTGCACGTATTCTTGATATCACCGCAAAAAAAGTGATAGATGATATTATCGATAACTTGAATCACATCAGCATGTCCCTGCTGTCACCCGGGCAGAAACTACATGCATATATGCTTTTTGAGCTTACGAAACTCCCTTTTCAGTTTAGGTATTCATTCATTCCGTTTGAGAAACTGACTGAATTTGTCACCGGATGGCACATTGGGATTAGAAAGATTATTAAAACTTTTTAGGTGTTTCTGATAACACATCTACACGATACATCTATGTGTCTAGAGATAACTTGGGAGTTGGTCTCACATCTACACTGGATGAATACATAGTACGGTCTAATAAATCATTTCTTCTACATGCTCAACTCGCCTGTTTTGAACATTGTAGAAGCTGCTAATGTGATACTTAGACTCTTTTTACCCGACCGAACAGTAGACACCAATGCTATCTTTGAGTGGCTCAAAAACCACTATGAAGATGAACGTAATTGTTTGTGGCATAAACCTCAGCATTTCATATGTGATATAAAGAAAATTCACGGTATTACTGAGAAGTTCCTTTATACCAGCCTGAATGTCGCGCTGAGTGTGTTCCAAAATGTGGGGGCATCTATACAAGTGAATTTTTTACACCAACTTATAAAGACAAACTAACTAAAACCGTTCGCAATCGTATTTCAAACTCATGTTTGGTACAGTGGGATGAGCAGAATAGTCCTGGAAGTTATTCATCTGCCTTATCTAAATCTGCTTATTCCTCCTCGCAACTCTATACTGGTCGACTTACAAATGCTAAATTACAATTTATTCATTTGGTCAGATCATACATGATTCCTATGAGGTCTCCTCCCTGGATAGATTATCATGTACCCTGCCGTAGAGGTTGTTCTAATGACAAAACCCTTGCGCATGTTCTTGTGGATTGCAATTATAGGAGTTACGTTTGGCATGCAAGACATAATGTTGTGCTTATCGTTGCAGCCAAATTCAGAATGCACTCTGGTGCGGTCCTTTATGTGAATGAGACATGCCGGTACTTCCCCTCAATGGATTGTGTTGATCTGTTGGTTTACTTTGAAGATTCAATATTGTAAATTCGTCAGAACGACGGGATCGTGATTCACAAAATCGGTTATCTTTGTACACGACTTCCAAATGATGATAGAGTCGAAATAACGGTTTCTTTGTTGATCGTTGTGATGAAAATTCGGTCATTGATAAATACGGGATTAATCGGTTTTATTTTAGAAGCGAAGATTTGAGGTAAATCGTTTATTTAATAATAATAATAGTTTATTTAAACAATTATAAAGCATGACATTTAATTCCATATTATTTTAAATTTTTGATAAATTTAATACGCTAAACATTAAAGACATTTAAATTCGATAATATACTATATATCAAAATTAAGTTAAATAGCAAAAATGTGAAATTTTTTTTCCAAAGTTTCTTTGTAAAAACACAAATTCATTTAATCAATAAAAGGAGATTTGATAATAATAAAAAGTACAATTATTTTTTAATTGTGATACAAAACGAACATTAAATAAGAAACATCGACAACAAAATTGTTCATGAAAAATTTAGTTTTTTTTTGTTCAACAAATAATTTAAAAAAACGAGAATGTGGTGGCAAACAACATTCAAATACTTTGTTTCTTGTTCAAGTCAAATGCCCTTAAATCGCTGACATCAAAAATATAGACAAGTATTTTTATCTTATTAAACTATCCTTAAACTATCCTTAATAGTTTACATTTAGGACATAGGATCAAGTCAATTGCTAACACATGTGTTGACTCAAATATTCGGTGGTACAAGAGGCAGTAGGCAGCATTCGAGTACCAGCTGGTGAGACAAAACGTCCATCGATAGGATGATGAGATCAATTACCCGTCAGCCATAATGGAGACGCACCGATAGTGGCCAATCTTTTATGATTGTGACTTTTAGTCGGTCTTTGAGACTGATCATATATTGTGGTATTATATTGTGATCATATATTGTTGATGATATTAAAAATTCATATTGGCAGATGGATCTTTGTGTGTGTTGTGTTATATAAGATTCATTGATACACATCAGTGTGTTTGCTGTTGTGGGAACGATCCGTTTTTAAAGATACACTTTACTGAGTATCACTGATCCCACTCTAGTGTTTTCTCTGAGATGATACCGTTATGTATGGCGGAGGTAGGGACCCCTTTTCATGTATGATGGATTTCTCCTGTCATAACTCAATGTTTTTCGGCTCGATATTTACTTCAACACTTGATCAGTTCTGACTACTGAGACGGATGAACAAAGGCAATAGTAGGACCCTCTCAGTACTAGCGTGAAACCCGATGTTCCAGTGCATCGCTTTATACCCTATCAAAGCAGACGTGCTAGAATGCACGAAAACTATCTCACTTAAAAACTTGTTTATTGAAATAAATTTTGCCCATAAGAAATTTCTAAACTCATTAAAGTTATTGTAATTAATTTAAGTTCAATTTAATTTTGACACTAATATTAGTAGGGGAAAAATACGGATTCTGCATCAATCGATAATTAAAAAATCAATTAGCCGATCAAAAGCAAGTGCAAAATGTGCAAATCAATAATTCGCATGGGGCACAAGTAGCACATCATCAAATGAATATAACATTGATGACATAACAGTTTTTAAAAAAATCCATTTATTTAATACTACAAATATATTATATACATATACTCGATAATATTTTTTATTTATATATATAAAGTCACGATAAAAAAAGCGTGACACAAATTTTAACGTTAATATATTTTCAAATATATAAATTCTGTTTAGTACTAAAAATATTTTTAAATACAAATATCGTTGTAGTTTTTATAAAAGATTTAAATTTTAAAATAGTAGTTTATTTTATTATTTATAAAAGTTGTAGTATTAAAAATAATATTGCAATCATCAATTCAAATTCGAAAGTATTAATTTAATTATTACTAGTATAATCAGCTAATATACAAAATCTTGGTAACTAGGAGATTTTAAATTCTAATTGTTAGAAGACTTCGAGATTGTCATAAGATTTATTTAAAAGACAATAAAATGAGGAATATCATCAGTATATATATTGATTAATGCCGTCATCAATCTGGGTCAAACATACACTCAT
>MQRK01228028.1:10999-22395 GCA_001938485.1 Girardia tigrina
AATAAATCTATTACACCTTTAACACTTTGTTCTGATATTGTTTATGAATATAAATGTAATGGGTGCGATGCCACATACATTGGAGAGACTGTCCGTCATCTCTGTAAATGAATTCAAGAACATGGTCTGTGAGATATTATAGAATTAAATTAATTAAATGAAATATTACGCAATCACCAAATTTAGAATAATTCTAAATTTGTATTATATAACAATTACGGGGTCGAGAACAGAGTTAACCTTTGACTCTCCATTTATTCTGTATATAACTGATTACCGATCTTTTGTCTTCTAACATGGCAACCTACGCAAATTTCCTCAATCATATGATTCCGGAAGCGTTCAATGGACAACAAGACATCAATGAATTTATTACGGATTGCCATAGATTCTTTGAAATTTCCAAAATTGAAGGAGATGTCAAAAATGTATTCGTCAAAGGACTGTTGGCCAAGGATCTCATTTCAATTTATGAAGCTGTGGATCCGAAGATAACCAAATTCAATGAACGGTTGAAAGCGGCTTTTAAGAAACCATCTTCATTAATTCAGTATTTTATGAATTTGTACAATTACGAGAAAGGAAGTGATCCAGCTGCACTGTTTTTTTCAGAAGATCGATACAATGGTCGACAAACTGTTGTCTCACAAATGGAATAAAGAGGAATTAACGTCCTATTTCATGATCTATTGTGTAAAAAATGTGGAAACAAAAAAAGAATTAAAAATTTTATTGGATAAAATAAAATACTTTTATAATCCTTTTTAAACATTGTAATTTAATTTTAATTATTTAAAAATTTACAAAAATAAAATCAATAAACTTATTTAAAATTTACAATAGTAAAAATTAAAAATTTAAATATTAAAACTAAATTTGAATAAATTAGTTTCAGATTATAAGAATTAAAATATTAATCATCCATTTGAGTAGGAGAGGCACAATCCCAAATCAACACACAATATTTAAACATGTGTTTCATGTTAAATTTATTTATTAAATGAAATATTTAACATGAAAAATAGAGATAATTATTTGTTTACATAATATCTATTTAAAAGTATTTGTTATTGAAAAATAAATTTTATAGATTTGTTACTCGTTGTTACAAGCTATCCGGGCAATGATAAGCGATTTAAAAATCATATTCGATCAGTTGGAGAAATTTAATAGAAACAGCAGTTATGAAATTTGGAAGAAAAAGTTCAAGATGATTATGAAAATCCAGGGGATTTTTGATCCGGACCTATATCTTCCTTTTTTGTTGACTGATGTTCCGTTAAATATATACATGAAATTGGATGAAAGGAAATAGAGCAACTGTGAAGAAGTACTGCAAATCTTGGACAATTCGAATTAACCAGACGACCTGCGTACAGCCAACTGATTAATGTGAAATATTACGAAGAACAAACTATTGACGATTACGTTTCTCAAGGAAAGATGTTGGCATCAAAAATCGACGATCTGGCCAAGGCGGTCTTTATGGATGGATTTCCGTTCGAGTTGCAATTGAAATTAGAGCAGGCCGGCGATCAAGATTTAACCGAAATGGTTGAATATAGTCGCAGGTATTTAGAAATTATATCAGTTCAATATCAGCGGTACAAACCGTTGGTGATGGAAAGATCATTTCTAAAGAACGAGGTGTGGTCAGCAGCGGTAGAAGGAGTTCCTTTACAAACCCCGTATGCTACAAGACGGAAATCTGGTACAAACAAGGGTAAACCGTTATGAAAATTCTCAGCGGTAATCTCATGGACAAATAATTTGCTATAAATGTAAATAAGTTGGACATAGCAAAATATTGCAAGTCGGGAAACGGACAGGGGAGTTTGTAGGCGCCGGCTCTCTCCCTCTAACATTTCTGGCGCTGCCAACCATGACTGACATTGTTAACAACAAGTCGGTTACAGCCTTGATAGGTTCGGGTTGCTCAAAAATTGTTGTTTTTAAAGAGTTGATCAAGGGAAACTCATTACAGTCAAATGAGCAAAGAATTGTTTTGGTTAATGGCTACGATATATGTGTGGGGATTAGTGATGTGGAATTGACTATAGATAATAGAACTATGAAAATAGAATGTTCTGTCATGAAATACTTACCCACGATTTGGGAATTTTAATTGGTATGGATGTTATAAGTGAACTTGGTGGTGTGAAAATTAATAAGGGTATTATCAAATTTGGTGTGTGTGTAGGAGAATGAATAAAGAAGGCTGGTGACAATATGAGTTGTGTCACGGGTGTTGTGCCAAGTGTTAGCCTGAACAAACACAATTATGAGATTGAATTTAAGGATAATTGGACGGTTAAATGGAAGTGGAAAGATGAAGCGCCGAGTTATCTACCAATTCGACATTTGATCTTTAAGGATGACAAATTGAAAGACATAGCCACATTGAAAATCCTTGAGGAGTGGATGAAGAAGGTTTATTTAATCGATTATGATGAGAAGGAAATGGGTAAATCGATAGGATCTATACCCATATTTGGAATATTGCAAGTTAATAAATCCAAGATAAGACCGATCTTTGATTTTAGGAAATTAAACAGTTATGTAGACGTGTACAGTGGCTCAGCAGATATATGTTTGGATAAACTTCGTACCTGGCGGCGAAAAGGATCAAGATTTTCCATGCTTGATTTATCAGAGGCGTATATGTAGATTTGCGTTTACAAAGAAATGTGGCGTAATCAATCATGTATCATTAATGGAAAAAAAGAACGCTCTAACCAGGATGGGATTTGGTTTAAATATCGCTCCGACCATTATAACTGAAATTGTCAAGTGGATTTTAAATTCTGATCCTAGAGCACGTGAAAACACCGACTCTTACATCAATGACATTTACGTTGACGAATCTACAATCACAGTTGACGAAATTAGAATGTTGTTCGAGAACTTTAGTCTTAAATTCAAAAACCAGAAAATCTCTCAATGGATAAAGAGGTGCGAGTGTTGGGAGTTAAAGTCTTTAAAGATAAGAATTCGGTAAGATGGATGAGAGATAATCATTTTAAGGACGAGATAGTTTGAAGGCAGAAAAAAATATTGATCAAGAGAGATGTCAAATAATGAATGCGCTTGGAATATTAATAAATGTAGTCAATTGACGTAATGGATAATAAAATACTTTTAACAACGTAGCAGAGTGGCTCGTTTGAACATTAGTCGAATATTAACAGTAAACAATACACAAACATGTTTAAACATCTATATTTTTGTATTCATGTAATTATTGCATTTTAAAATTGTAACATATATACAATTCAGGTTAATATATAAATAATTGTCATTAAGACATTCCTTTTTGAACTTCTTTTCGAAACACATATTTCCTGTCTCTCCATACAGTGTAAAAAACTTGGACCTTCAATAAAACCAACTTCTTATTACCTATCAACTTGAAATTTGTATACGTATTCCAAACTGCTTCACAAATGTTCATATGAGAAACAAAATATAAAATATAAAAATAAGAAAAAATAGAAACAAAAACTCTCAATTTAATAAAAACAATTACAGTAATTCTTTACATTAATTTATTATAATAAATTAAAGATTCTGTCAACCATTTAAATTTTTCGGATAATTAAATTTATTATAATTTGATTTTTATTTAATAATATCCTTAAAAACTAGCAAATTAATTTAAAATAAATTATAATTTATATTTTCTTTCTTTATTTTTTTGGAAATATATATTATTTTTTTAAAATATTGAAGTGATAAATGAAACTAATTAAAAAAAATTTGTTTCTTATTTTTTAATATTTATTTTATTTATATTTAAAAAAGAATTTAAACAAAAAAATGAAAATCTATATGAAATGAATTATGTTAATTAATATTTTTCAAATCATTTTTCCAAATTGAAATTTAATTAATTATTTTTTCAATGCTGGTTTGTCTTTTTTCCAAAGAAAAACAAAATGTGAAAATGTTTCATATTTAAATCCGATTAAATATATTAATTCATTGAACCATTTTCGTGATAAATTATTATAATAACCCATTAGGAAATGCAATAATCCTATTTTTCCGAACCAATTGAAAAGGAAATCACAAAAAAATTAAATCTGATGTTATCTTTTTTATAGAAGAAAAGAAAAAAAATCATTAAAATTTTCTTTCTAATTTAAATCATTTATTTTCGTAATGGATTAAAAACAAAAATCATATTTTAACGACAAAATGATAAACAAAAATGATAAATAAAGAAAATATTTTTTTAATTAAAATTATTTATTTAAGATTTTTTTTCGCACACTGATTTTTTTTACTTTTTCAAATAAATAATTTTTAACTATTTAATGGGGGTCCCGGAAAAAACTAAAAATATTTTTCAGAAAAAAACTAAACGTAAAGTGGATTTGGAAAGAAGTTTTAAATTGATATTTTAATATTACGAGGATTTAATAAAAATTTTCAATTTTCCAAATATTTTGTACAATTTTTAATTTAAAAATTCAACAAAAAATAAATAAAAACATAAAACAAAAATACATAAAGTAAATAAATCTAAAAAAGTAAAAAAAATTGAATAAAACTAAAAAACTGTATATTAATTAAAATAAACAAAAATCGTAAGTTACAAAGTTTAGATTAATTAAAACCGATATATTTTCAAAAGAAAATAGTTAGTAAAAATTTAAAAAATAAAATAATTAAGTTGAATTATTTTTTTAAATCACGTAAAATTTATAACGTCCAACGAAATTATTTTGAAAGAAATTAAAAGTAGCGCTAATGTTTATTAATTATTAAAATTTTGACTTTTGCATATTATTTAATAAACTATAAAATTCATATAAATATTTTAAAAAACAAAAAATGGTCATCAGAATTTATTGTTGTTAATTTCGACGGATCAACCTTCATCATCAGACTAAATTAACAACGATATACTCGCGCTTATGTAATCATTATGTTATTTAAATCATGAAATTTAAATCATTGAAATAATTTAAATGACATAATGATTACATAAACATTGCTTTTATATATAAACGCGAGTATATCATTGTTAATTCAGTCTGATGATGACGGTTGATCCGTCGAAATTAATAACTGTGAAGGACTCATGTGAAAAGTTCATCCTTTAAATTTTTGAATAAATAATTTTTTATAAATAATATTTGAAATAAGTAAATATTTAAAATCAAAAGTTTTCTAAACTTTTCTAACTAAAATCAAAAGTTTTCTAATAATGTAAAAATATCGTAATTAATTTTAAAAAGTTATTTTCGAGAATAATCAAATTTTATTTGTAGTGTAAAAAAAACTTAAAATGAAATTAATTGGAAAATAATGGATTTTTAAATAATTGATTAAAAAATATATATAATTACAATGATAAAATAGGTTGTAATAATTGTAAAAGTTATTCTAAATAATTTTGTAAAAAAAATTTTTATTAAGACTTTTATCATTAACGTATCATAAAAATAATAAAATTTGTAAATATTGAAAAAAATAAAACATTAAAATCTTTATTAATTAGAAATGTTTCAAAAAAAGAGAAATAACATTAATCTAATTCTAAAATAATAAAATATCATTATGATTAATTTAGTAAAAAATATGACTACAAAATTTTGTTGGTTTTTAATTTAAAAATAAGGATGTAAATTTTCAAATAAATAGAATTAAAAATTTTTAATTTTAATATAACTTATCAGTTATTTATATTTATAATTTCATATTTTTATATAAGAATCTGGTCATTAAGAAAACGATAGAAAGTTCCTCTACAAAAATTTTTATTAAAAACAACAATTTTTATTACAACAAAAATTGTTTGAATAATTGTTAAATGTGTTATTAATAAATTTTTGGTGTTATTGAATTCTAATATTGATCAAGAACCCAACAATAACAATAAATTCTGATGATCGTTTTTTGTTTTTTTAAAACTATAAAATATATTTGAAAATAAATATCTAGGGAACTAACACAAGAAAATATTTCGTAAGAACGTAGCAGAGAACGTTTGACTTATTTTCACGAAGAACTTTTTAACTGATTTACTATTTCAGATAAACGTCACAAACATTTCTTTTACTATCGAAGAAACATTCCCAACTACTGTTTTAATATTCTCCAAAATTCACGTAAGAAAACTGATGTTGTTTATATTCAACATATTTAACATTTACTTATTTGAATTCATAATTTCAGATGCAGTTCCTTCATAGAACAGAAATCATTTAAAACAGTTACATATTACACTTTCTTTCTCACAAAACCAAGGACCAAATTAACCGACCGTGCACCACCTATGAAACGACCGTCGGCCAAATCATTTCCGAATTCAAAATCGTACAACCGCAGAATTTAATTAGACGGTCGCAATGTGTCAAAATTCATGGATCTAAGTTCTAAGTCGCCAGAACTTCACATATTATGCATCTTTCCCTGGAAGATTAATTAAAAAGTAAATTAATAAACTTTAACTTGAGTTCAGATTTTTTTTAACGTTTCTGTCAGCTCAATACTAAAATCTTCAAATATTTTGACACAATCATCGATTGTAAATTATCATTCTTCTCTTCGATGATCGATTTTGTTTTTTTTACTTTTCATTTCCTAATATTTTATCAGCTATTTTGTTCATTTTTATTTTTCTTAACATTTCTTTCCAATTGGGATGATGGTTTTTTAATCTCTTGCTGTTGCAGATAAACATTAGTTTGTTTCTGGAAATTTGGATTGTTTTCACACATAATCGCTTTGAATTTTATTATTTGAGTACATGGATCATATCCATCTTTATTCACTTTCCTCCAGTCCATGTGATAACCTTTCTAGCAAGTTAGCAAGTAACTCTTTTTCATGGGGACCTACCGAAGATTCTTCTCAAAGCCATTGTACCACTCAATCGTTATCTATTTTCTGTACTTGTCACTGACTGGAACCCTTTCCATCGTGCAAACATTCGCTTATTCGTTTAAACTGTCCAAAGTCGATCGATTCATTGCAATATTCATAATGGGAATATTTTTGTCTTCAGAAAAGCTTCCTTTAAGTATTAGTTGTCACGTAATTCTGTTCTTTGGATCAACGATCGTTTTACCTCTTTCTCATGATTTCCAACATAAAAAGGCCACATGTTTTCTCTTGATTCGAAAGTCACCTTCTAGATGCCGATCTACCCAAAAGACGTTTTTCTTCTCAATGGCTCATTAATTTTCTATTTGGTTTTGTCTATTGCTGCATGTAGATCTAAAAAATTAGCTGAGATTAGTATATCTACAGACCTTTTTCTCTCAAAATTAAGAAATGTGATATCTTTCAAGTAATCCCTTAAAGCACATAATAAAGCACTTCTTCATATCAAAAGCTTTCGAATTCACAACAAAAGATTTTTATTGCAATGGAAATTCTTTTTTTTGGACATCTTAATCAATACAGCTTAAAACAACTTCAATGTCTTTCCCTTCTAATTAATGCCTGGATCCTCCAATAATATTAATTTAGATACTTTTCCCTCTGAGCGTAAACTTCACCAGAATGGTCTTTAATACCACGGATATTTTTAATTGTAATCCCAGACACTAGAGATAAATAAAAATGTGCTTCTTCTGTCCAAAGCAACAAAATCCCCACTCCTTAAATTTCATTTCAATTCCTCTCAAATCATCTTCAGTATCGAAAGTTTGGTCTATGTTGCCTAGTTTGGTTTAGTTATTATTCATAGTTTCCAAGGTCTTTAGTTCTTCCAGTTACTTTTCTTTGTTATGGACTTTGATTTCGTTTTTCTCTCAAATTTTCTTTGTATCATATAATTTATTTCTGAATCTAGTGAGAAGTCCTTTTTCAAACAGTTTCCTCCTAAGACCTACTAAATACGTTTTCTCTAAATCCTCCGAATCTATGTCTTCTCTGATTAATTCAAAAAATAGTATCAACAAACTTCAACCTATATCTCGATAATCACAATCAAAAATTTTAATTGTGATTGTTCATTGACTCACAACTCGATCTGCTTGGCTAACTAATCTTATCGAATTAATCAACTAAAAATGTTTTTTCTCTATCTGTACACATCATCACTATGATTAGGAATTATGGTGCTGGCCTCCGTTTCTCATACGGAGAATTATCGTTCGGACGAACGGATAGACCAGTCGGTGCACCGCTGAGTAGCGGTCCCCATCAGTTTCATTGCGGATTCCCGTGCCGCGTGCCTCTTTCCGTGACCGCCGATTCAGCTCAAAGTTCAAGATAATCGACTCGGTTCGTCGACCCGTGACCCTCGAATGTGCAGTTTGTGAGATCACGTGTATCTGCCATGCTTCGCCGAATTGTGGCAATTATTACAATTACAAAATATTTGAATTTTTTGTACCATTTAATAATTTAATTAGCTCTATAAAACAAACAAGAAATGGTTTAATAAAATTTTTACGAGTCCCACAGGCATGTCAATCAACTAGGTTATGATTGAAGGAAAATTAGAAAGAGAAAGACCAAAGATGCAATGGACAGACGATTTAAAAGAATGGAGAGGATTGAGTATGGAATGTCTGAGAAAAGAGGCTACAAATAGAGAGATCTGGCGAATGATTGTACATAATTGGGTACACCAACGACCCAACAGCTAAGGTAAAAAAGAAAGAAAAAAGAAATTTTCTAAATTACAAAGCTAAAAAAATTAGTGTATACCAATTACTAAAACATAATAATCATATGCAAATATTCGAAAGCAAAAAGTTACTATGAAAATTACAATAGGTTGAGGAAAAATGTTTTTTTAAAAAGGTTAGAAACATTCAATATAAATCTTGCAAATAAAAAACATGCTTGGCCAACAAGGAGAATAGGCAATATGAGTATGAAGACATCTGTGAAATATATCTGCTTACAAAGTTTCAAAAAATACATTAATAAAAAACAATGTTTCAAATTGTTTAGAATCTATTAAGATAAATTCTACACGAACATAAATGAAGTAAGTAAAATTTAATCGAAATCCTTAGAAAATTTTTTTTAATAATAAATCTTTTAATAAATCTTTTACATAATCCAAATGATCTATGATATCTTCGATACAACAATTCTACAACAATTGTTTGCACATCTAACAACCAGCTTTCAAGAATTAAAAAAGCCATCAAAGTTCCACTCTTGTACGTTATTCGTTAGTTTCAGTTTGACTTGACGATGAAATCCATTTCTAACCAGAGGAAAATTCATTTATCAGTTGCCATGATGAATGAGGATAAGAAAGACTTTTGAATTTGTGACGTTGAATTTTCGCCACTCTCGACTCAATTTGGGTTTACTAATCTCTAAATATAAAATTCTAGGGTCTCCAATTATTGAGGAAATCGAAAAATGAAATCCATGTTCCAAAATTGTAAATGAAGAAGAGGGAAAATCTCCTGGGTCTAAGATAACAAAATTGGAATCAATTTTAGAAAAGAAGACACCCAGAAAACTAAAATAAAAAATCTCGATATTTAACTATTTCGAACTAAAATTTGTTGACATTATTATTCAGAAAGAATGAAACACAAATATATTACTATTTTACTTGATAAAAGCTCTTCATCCCTATACTGATGTCCGACTATCGATTTGCACGTCAGAACCGCGGTGGCCCTCCATCAAAGTTTCCTATGACTTCAACCTGCAAAAGCATAGTTCACCATCTTTCGGGTCTCTATATGATCGCTCAAACTCCGCCTAGATGCGAACATATTTAGACGGATCGTTGCTGCACTCGGTGGGAATACCATCAAGGTCACATCATATCTTACCGAAGTAAAACTTTACATTAATTTCACCGTGGGGTTTCGTAAGGCCCTTTGACTCGCGATCATATAAAACTCCCTGGTCCGTGTTCCAAGACGGGACGAGTAGGTACCTACATAGTCTGCAGACTTTATCATCACTTAATCTTCATCAATTAATGACTCTTATATTCACTAATAGTCTTTTACAAGTCTATCAATAAACAATCAAATGAAAAATCAACAAAATTAATTGATCGTAAATACCAATAAATTATTTAACCACGTAAGTTGCTATAAAAACACATCCGAAGACATGCTTAACTTCAATCTTACGACATAAAAAGGATATCATTGGTCACAGCACAGCCATGAAGAAAGTGCATCAACTGTATAATGAAAAGAAATAAGTCGCAAAAGAAAAAAAATTTGCAACAAAAAATATCATTACACTGCTAACTGAATTCAACATAGCCACTTCAGCTCCTCTCGTTTACCTCAGAGCAATTTCATGTATTATTTAACTTTCTCTTCAGAGTTCTTTTCAACTTTCCCTCACGGTACTTGTTTGCTATAGGACTTACACAAGTATTTAGCCTTAGATGGAGTTTACCACCCAATTTGGACTGCATTCTCAAACAATCTGACTCATAGGAAATATCAATAACAACTTCACATATCCAAACGGGTCTAACACCCTCTCTGGACAAAATCACAATCGGATGAATTTGGAATACATTAAGACATAACCTTTAAAAAGAGTCAAAAATCTATTCATCTTTACTAACATAGATTGTTCCAAAACTAAAATTATTGTTTAAAGTAATTCTTCTTCAAGTAAAGTAGTTCTTCTACAATATTCATAAAACTAAAAAAGGAAAAAGCATCCATATTTCGTAGAATTCATTAAGTAATTGATTGCAGCTTCCATGGTTCCAAGTTCAGAATTTGTAGTAGAAGATGAAGTCGCAAAAACGAATTCTATAGCTAAAGAAATTGAATACTTGTCCATATATTGAGATTGATTGATCCATCATCAATACAAATACACATCGCACAGTTAAAATGTTAATAATTCACCAATGTAATGTGTGAGGAATATTTTGTGTGTTGATATTTTTGTGTAGTGTTTGCATGTTTAAATGTTGTGTGTTGATTTTGGATTGTGTCTCTCCTAATCAGATGGATGATTAATATTTTATTTCTTATTATCTGAAACTAATTTATTTAAATTTAGATTTAATATTCAAATTTTTAATTTTATTATTGTAATATTTTAAATAATTTTATTGATTTTATTTTTCTAAATTTTTAAATAATTAAAATCAAATTAATGTTTAAAAAGGATTATAAAAGTATTTTATTTTATCCAATAAAATTTAAATTAAATATTTAAAATAAAATAAATTTCTTCAAGTTAGTTCAGATTGTATTAAAACATTGATGGAATTAAGTGAAGGTAATACTATTGATTGTCATAGAGATGATCAAAACTGTGTATGTAATAAATGTTCTGTCAAAATTGTGAGTTCTCTTAACATAATACAGTGCGTTCAGAAAGTCACTGTGCACCTTTCATTGTCTGGTTTATTTTTAGATAATCAGCGTTGTAGCAGACTTTTTAAATGCAAATTTCTATGAAATCGAACTATGAAA
>MQRK01228028.1:33332-50464 GCA_001938485.1 Girardia tigrina
TTTAAATGGGTTCGAAGTGCGCCTCTCTTTAATATTTTTGTTGGAGGTGTACATCGAATACAAATGCCTAGTGGGCCATTTTTGGTAAGCAGAACTGGCGATGTGGGATGAACCAATAAAAATTCTTCCAAAACTCTTTTTTCTGAAGATTTGAAAACTATTTTAAATGTGTTGACAAACAGAATTTAAGATATTTTATAGGAGTGAGGAATTCAAAGGAAAAGTATTTCATCAATAATTCAATTTAGGAATTTTATAACTAAAAGGAAAAATACAGAACGGTTAAAATAAGTTATGATGAATAAGAAGAAATACTCAAAGAAAAAACGTTCCTAAATCAGATGGTCTTGCTTTTATATTGGAGCATTATGTTCATTACGAGTACAGCAATAAGGAGGATGATGAAAAAGTGAAACAAGAAAGCAATACTTCCAAGTTTTCCGTCACAATGAAAGGACTATTTGTGCAGCTATAGGCATAAACATTCTACATGCCGATGTCACTTAAAAATTTAATTGACAAGTTTTTCAAACCTTAATTTAAATATATATATTTCGAAAATATAATTTGATTAAAGCTTTTTTTATACAACTATTGGACATGTTTCGATGTTTATATACATCATCATCAGCAATTTTCTATTGAATTGTTTGAATAATACAATTTTTCACAATTTTAATAAATATAATTTACTTTAAAAGGTAACGAAAAAATTAAAAATAATAATTAATAATGGCAAAAATATTTTAACTAAAAATTTTATGTATTGAAATAACCTTACTTTGCCCATTCTGAATGTTAATTGATGGGTTGTAGTGTCTTATTAGTAGAGATTCACAAAACTGTCTTTCGTAATGTGAATCAAAACCCTTTTGTAGAACAGAAAACTCATCTTTTGAAATGGATGAGGTTCTGTCCTTACAATAATCAGTTCAAAAGAATCCCTGTTAATTTTCTTTAAACCAATTTGAAAGCTTTGGAAAGCAAACTCAAAATCTTCAGTTTTTTCATTTGTAAATATAACTAATCCAAATGGATGAAATTCTTTATTCGCGTCTGTGGTCCCAAAAATAAATATTGGAAACTCTTGCCAGTTGTATCTGCGTTGATATTTTTTGCTCGAAAATTTATGTTAAGAAGATGCCCTCGTCAATTTCATCTTGATATAAAATATTATATATTAGGGTGAACCAAAAGTTTTTTCGTATTTTCTACGTCTTTTTGTTCAATTGTTTCTTATTACCAAATAAAGATATTTTATACGCATGTGTTATATGTTTTTAAAGCTCTTGAACTGCTCTATCACAATATATATTAAAACTTCTAATTAATCTTTAATATAATTTTTATAGTCGTTTAGAAAAATCATGGAAAATTTTGAAATTCGCGTTCTTTTACGCCATTATTGGAAACAGGGCTTAAACGCATCTGCAGCAACAAATAAGATATGCGAAGTTGAAGGCAATAATGTGGTCTCAAATCGTACTGCACAAAATTAGTTCAAAAGGTTCAACGAAGGCGACATTGACCTCGGAGACAATGCACGTTCAGGCCGACCTATCACCGTAGATTCCGGAGCAATTCGTGAAGCCGTCGAGACAAATCCGTCAATAAGTACTCGCAGATTGTCGGCCGAACTCGATATTCCTCAAACATCCATTGTACGACACCTTCACGCTCTTGGCAAGGTCAATAGACGATTTCGAAAAGTGCCTCATGAATTGACACAAATTCAAGCCAAAAAGCGTTTCGAAACTTATCAAAAATTGCTTGAAAATCCGCACGATGACCGTTTCATCTGTCGAATTGTAACTTGCGATAAAACTTGGGTTTACTTCAGTAATCCAGATCAACAAAATCAATGGTTAAACACCGAACAAATGTCGAAACCGGTAGCGAAACGAGATCGTTTCTCAAGAAAGGCCCTTTTGTGTGTTTGGTAGAATTTTGAAGGCGTGATTCCATTCGAGCTGGTTCCAAATGGTCGTACCATCGACGCTGACCTTTATTGTGCCCGACTTGATCGAATATATGCGGCACTTGGCGAGTAATACCCCGCTTTGATCAATCGAAAACGAGTTCTTCTACAACAGGACAATGCAAAACCGCACACCGCCAAACAAAGGAAAAAATCAAAAATCTTGACGCTTTTGAACTTCTTCCACACCCAGCTTATAGTCCGGATCTTGCGCCATCCGACTATCACCTTTTCCGCTCTATGGCACACTTTCTTCGTGGTCGCAGTTTCAATAATCTGGCCGAGGTCCAAAACGGGTGTCAGCAGTTCTTCGCTTCTAAGAACAAGGATTGGTACCGCAGCGGGATGCACAACTTACCCATAGATGGGTTCAAGCTATAGATTCAAATGGCCTTTACTTTGAAACTTAAATGTTTTTATTTGTTGTAAAATTATGTTTAGATTTTTAATAAAAAATACGAAAAGACTTTTGGTTCACCCTAATAGTTCAAAATATAAAAGTCAGTTTATCAGTATTGATTTAGTTTCGCAAATGATGATAGCTGATCCAAAGATAAATAATAAAATCTTATTAAAATTTTATAATTGTTTTTTGTTTTTCAAATATTTATATGAATTTAAAATACCTTTAAAATACTTTTCATTTAATGTATAAATAATGCTATAGTTGTAGGCTTTCTTTATTTTCATATTTACTTTCTTTCCCTCTCAGTAAATATGAAATGACTTTTCAAAAAAGATAACAATTTTATTTATCAAATTTTTTAAAAAAATGATAAACATTAAGCATATTTTTCGTTTGAACTTTTTTTGAAGTTAAAAGTAATAAAAGATTTTTTTGCATTTTCTTCTTACACATGAATTAAAGCAAAAATATTGAAACATAGAATAAATGCGTTCCTGGTCTGTAATTATATTTTTGGTAGTCTTACCAGTCTGTTATTATAAGAACACGTATTTTTCAAACATCTGCAAAAGATATAAATGTAAAAATTGTAATTAAAGTAAATATTTTAATATTCACTTTTAAAGAAAGTTAAGTTTATGCATGGAATCAAATAAAAACAAATTATGACGTTTATTTTTAATAATTAAATAAAATAAAGTGTTGTTTAAATTTATGCTTTACTTTTATGACTGATTCAGACAGGAATTTTAAACAACTAGAGAAAGACCCGTCATATATGACAAGTGAGCTGAATTTTAGTCTTTGAAAGTTTATATATAAATTTTTAAATCGTAATTATTAGAATTTATTATTTTTTGTTTCGAATTCTGTGTTGATTTAGCAATCGTTCAATTAATTCGGCTCCCAGCGCATTTCAGCAAAGGCGCTGCACAGACAGAACCGTCTCGATTTGGACTTATCCAGGTTGACCTAAAATTTACGTGGATAATGAATATACGAAGGTTCTTCAGAATTTCTGACTATTTTCCTAACAATATTTTACTTTGTTATTTTTATAACTGAAGAATATTTTTTGGAGTTTATTAACAAATAATATTTATCATTTAATTTTTTGAGCATAGTGAATGAAGAAAAATGAACAGTACGAAACATTTATTGCTTCAACAAAGCAAAGTCTAATTTCACTCTTAAAAAATTACTCCGGGTCGTTCATCCATTGACATTATAACATTGTAAATAAAACAAAGTAAAATATTGTTAGGAAAATAGTCAGAAATTCTGAAGAACCTTCGTATACTCATTATCTATCAGTTGACTCAGAATGTTATCAATACCAACTGCTAGATAATGAGTATATGCAAGTTCTTCAAGATCAGTGTTTAGAGGTTATGTAGAATATATCACGTTTCCGTTTATAAATTAGTATTTACAACTATTTGAATGGTGAGCATATAATTTATATAATTTCTTTTATTTTTATTGAAAACTGTCTCGTTTGAAATATTTTATTTTATCTTTATTTCCTTAACAATGTGAAGAAGGATGAACAGAGAGTGAATCCACGTAAATTTTAGGTCAACCTGGATAGTCCAAATCGAGACGGTTCTGTCTGTGCAGCGCCTTTGCTGAAATGCGCTGGGAGCCGAATTAATTGAACGATTGCTAAATCAACACAGAATTCGAAACAAAAAATAATAAATTCTAATAATTACGATTTAAAAATTTATATATAAACTTTCAAAGACTAAAATTCAGCTCACTTGTCATATATGACGGGTCTTTCTCTAGTTGTTTAAAATTCCTGTCTGAATCAGTCATAAAAGTAAAGCATAAAATGTAAAATAAACTCGTAAAAACACCTGGTGGCTCAAAAGTGACCGTAGCAAAAATTAACCAAAAACAAAAACAAAATTACTAGCCAATTCGAAGTATATCTCATCTGTCCATAGAATTTGATCTTTAGACGTTTAATCAATTTAAAATAAATCAACATGTCTTTGGTGCAACTCAAATTTTCAGTCTAAATTATTTTCATTTAACTAGATCTAGGATTTTCATAATTTGTTGTAAACTGCAGCAACTTATACCCTACATACACTAGCTTGAACTTAGATGTTTTTGGATAACCTTCATAGAATATTTATTCAAAGTCTTAATATACTACAGGGTATCAAGTTGAAAACCAAAGGATTTTATCAATTCAAAGCGTATTTAAACATAAAGACATTCAGTGATGTAACGGGCGCTGAAGAATAAATTTGGCAACAAAACAAGGTAAAAAATCATACAGCTACAGTTAAGTGGTTAGAGACATACCTGAGTTCATCAGGCCTTCTGACTGTTCATTGAAAAGTCCCAACTTGATACTACCACAGTTGATGAATTTAAACGTGCTTTTCTTTTCGCATGGCAGAACATCGACCTCAAGGCCACAGATTCCTGGATTCAACGTCTTTGAAAGTGTTGAAACAATGGCGTAGGACATTTTGAACATATTTAAGTAAATATAATTGTTTGTCTTCATCACATGTTTAATTAAATACACTTTGATTTCATAAAATACTGGTTTTTTTAATAACTTTAAATATATATAATCCACAGATCTAGTTTTATGAAAAATTTTTGCTAAAGCAATTACTGCATCTTTTCGTATTCAAATATATTAATTTCTTGTTATCTCCCCAAAATATCGATTATAAAAAAGTAGTAAAAATGTATTTCTTTATGTTGAATTATTAGACTTAAAATGAAAGAAAAGTGAAAATTCTTTGATTGATTAATTGGAAAAATCAAAAATTACTTTGGTTTATTCTGGTTAAGGACAACTTCGTTTTTGGTATTGGATTTGAGAATTCTTTATTTATTTGAAAATTTTTATTAAGAAAATATAATTATTGTTTCATTAAAACCTATTTTAAAAACTTTTTACGTTTTTTTCAGTATCACAAGTTCCGTGAAGTTCTCGCTTATTTTGAATACTCTCCTAGACAAAGTTCCGGAAAACTTCCCTCCTTTTAAAAGAAAAAATTGAAGTTATTTTTAAATTTATTTTTGTTAACTTTTATAAAAAATAATTAATATAAATAATTTTTCATTTTTATCTGCCAAATTAATTATTTTGTATCTTATATATATATATATATATATATATATATACAAATATTTTTTTAAGAATTTCACCTATTGAAGCAAAAAGTAACTAATCATAATTCAAATAGTTAATTAAATATTTGATTCATGTATTGCCATTGGGAATTCACATTTGGACGAAATTTCAGCTCAAGTGGACAATGAGAAATAGGTGAAATATCAATTGCAAATACGAAAAGAAAATCGCGGACGAACAAACAGAAACGAAAGTAAATTAATAAAAAGGTGTTAATAATAATTATCATTATCTATCATTTGATTTATGTTGGTGTAATAATTTTTTGGCAAACTCATAAATTTTTAGAATTTTCAAAAATTTTAACTGTAAAATATTTTAAACAAAATGCATAAAAATTTTATAATAATTTATACATTTCAGGAAGTTACCTGATGTTAGAGCGTTAATTATTATTTTAATTATGTTCGAATAGTCAATCCTTATAAACGTAATAAAAAAATACCAATTTCCATCTGGGTGGGAGAATCACCATTCTAAATTCAATATATTTAAATCAACATACATCATCAATACATTTACACATTCAAACAATTTAAAATATTCCTCACAGTCGATATTTATAGTACTATTTGATTTCCCATTTTCCGATTAAATTAATTTATCAACAAATTCAAGAGTTACTTTATTTTCATATAATAATTATTTATAATTATATTTTATTCTTACATCACTTATCCTATGCTATATGAAATTGTATAAATAACAATTAATAATAATATACAAATAATTCAATAGAAAAATAAAGAAAATATAAATAAAATAAATTCCAAATATTTCTTTAATAATCTTTTTCGGTATTTACAACAAATTTTATAATTTTCAAATTAAATGGTTCAAAATGTGTTCTCGTGTTAAAAACTATTGGGAGAGGGTCGCCTGTGAAGCACTTTATGTCAGATCTTTAGATTAATGCTAAGATTAATGTGCAAATGGGTCTCTCAAAAACCTTATTGAGCGTGTTTAGATTATGTAATAATCAATTTATGACATATTCACTTCTTGCCTATATAAGCAGATTTAAAATTCATTTTTTTTCTTGAGACCTGATGAGGACAATTATACTGTCTAAATTAACTGTCTTGAAAAATAAATGTCTATTCAACACAATGGCGTATTTTTGTTTTTAAAAATAAGTTACCATCATTTTTTAATTTTTTGATTAATTCATTTATTTATGATAATTTAAAAATTCAATGTCCACTAAAATAAAATTTATTATAAGGTTCTTTTTTCTTATGACAGACATTAAACAAAACTCTTTTTTATTAAAACATATTTAATATTAATCTGAAAAAGTGCAATTTAATAATGAAAAATATTGATAAATTAAATACGGCTAGAGAAGCTTATTCAGCTGATTTGGCTTTATGATGCATAATAAAGTGGAAATTTTCTAATTTCTTTCCGTATTAATTTCATGATGGAGAAATATGGGGAACAAATTGACAAGTAAAATTATTACATTCTGTCAATCTCTTTTGGATTCTGTTACGTTCAAATTCAATGGTAATAATGAAAAACTAAAATTTTCCATATTTCATTAGATTTTTTTTTTAATTTAGAAGGTAAATTTTAATTAAATATTTCATGCGTATTTTCAATAATCAATTATGAATTTACTCATTTAGTATACATTAAATACACATTAATTTGTGAAATTTATCTTATCGATTTAAAAAGAACAAAAAAAATTCAAAACAAAATTATTTTGTCGGTGTATGAATGTCTTGCACTGGCCGAATGTGTTATTATACTGAGTGATTGATTTTAGTAAACGAATTCAAGAACATGGTCGAAAAGAGAGGAAGAGTAATTTTGCAGAACATAGGAAAAAATATAAATGTGATGTTAATATTGATAATATCAGATTTTTTTGTAAGCATTTTGATAGTTATTGGGAGAGAGTGTCGTGTGAAGCATTTTTATTAGCATGATTTTATGCAATCGATTATACAATCCTCATTTTAGTATTTATATGCGGTGAATATATTATTAATTAGTGACCTGAAGATGCCGGTTGATCCGTCGAAATATATTGTCTATATATTTTTAATGAACAGTGGGTGTACTAAACGTTGCACAAGCCTTATGACTTGGGTTTTGCATATTTCTTTGAGTGTCTCACGAGGCAAATAACCTGGTGGTGCCAATTTCCTTTCCAGGTATGGATAGCCGTATACTTCTAGGAGCTCATCCGCTCTTTGACATGTTTTGTTTTTCATCCGGTCAGGTGTCCAAACACTCTCCTTACCAAGATTGCACTGGGTAAGGAAGTCGGTTTAATCACCAACTGCCCGACCATGGGGCAGATAGTACAGGTTTACATGGTACCTGTTGCTGGAATGCTTGCTTGACCTGACCTGCATAGTAAATGGCCCAGCAAATTCCCCATCAGTCACCCATATAAGTAATAACAGGGCCGTTGGTAGCTTCAGTTCGGAGATCGAACGGGATCCGGTATAACTAACCGCGACCACTAAAATATGAATCTTATATTTTGCATGCAAGGGTAATGAAACAATTCAGTTTTTATAAATTAAAATATTTTTCAAGGAAAACACTGTCCTTCCTAAGGGAACATTCCTATGCGCTCTTATTCCTTCATCACGTAATTATTGAGATATCTTCTTGATGAATGTGAAAGTAATTTATGCAGCATAGTTCAACCCCTTTCTCATGTATATTTTTATCTAGTATAAGGCTGCGTGATGTCAGTTTTAAATATATGATTACAAATTTGTGATTACAAATATATTATTTTCTTTACATTTATACAATTGAATTATATTAATATATACCTTATAATGTAGCTTAATATAGCGTAACAATTAATGTAAACAAATAATAAAAAAAACAATAATTAAGAAATTAAAACCAATTGACGTTCATTACACATTTGTTTATTCTTGTTCTTCATTTCCGTTTTTGCTCTTCGCCACAAATGTTGCTCATTCAATACGACGTGATTTTCTATTTCTCAATTAATTTCCTCGTTTATATTCAACAAAACTCATCAGAATAGTAATGAATCAAAATAAATCATAGAAATTAAAATATTAGACATTACTTTTTTTAAAAAACCACATAATTATAATGCCATTGATTATACGGTGGAAAAACTCGCACACCTCAGAAATTGACTGAAATGATTCCTGGACGTAATTCTGCGGATTTGTGAACAGAATTGGAGAACTATTTGATATGAGGTTCCAAAATCTGTGGGACTGAAAAGTTCGGATCACAATCGATTGTAATTTTTAACAAATTAATGGATTCGAAATAAAAATTCTGCGTCTGAAGCTCAAAAGAGTCGTCTAATCATGCAAAATAGGGTCAACAAATAACTGGACGGTGATGTGGAATATTTTCAAATTTTTTCAGGGTAATCCAACTCGATGGAATTCGTTTTACGCTTCTTAAACAAAATAGCCATTTGTTAGACATATAAAAATTTGGTGAAGATTGGGATTGGAAGAGTGTTCAGGGTTTGTGCACCAATAGTGATGATAAATTGTTAAATTATTGAAGAATGTATTTAAATCTTGTAAGGGTTTTGTAATAACCCCACAGATTTCTAACACTCATTACAAAGGACAATCTTATTTTTTTATCTTTTGCAAAGGTATTTGTGTTTTTGGGTAGGAGTTCAACAACCTTTTATCTTTATGTAATCTACATTTTTCTCTTCGTTTGTGATTAAAAAAAACATTAAATCTTGTCTAATGCAATACTTTGTAATTTTCAAACGCATTTATGCTGTGTGATAGTGCTTGATTGTGTACCTAAAAAATACACTTTCATAAAAAACATTTTTTGCAGCTAATACGCGCTGCAGCTTATGCTCGGGATTTTACAGTAATTAAATTGAATTAAATAAGGCATTAAATAAAATAATATAAAAATTTTAGAAATGATGTCAAATTATTTTAACAAGTCAAAATACATTCGTCAAAATATATTGTAATCAATTTCGACGGATCAACCATCATCAGACTAAATTAACAATGGTAAATTTGCGTTTATATATCAAATCAATGTTTATTTAATCATTATGTAATTTATAAATCATGAAAATACTTTCAAATAAAGTTGAAGAGGATGGTGTTTGCTTATTCATTTTAGGATCAAATGATTTTATCAACAACGCTTCACACATCACCCTCTCCCAGTAATTATCAAATTGTGTACACAAAATCTTAAAATTACTAACGTCAACTTTACAAATCAAACAGTTATTCCTCTGCTGAGCAATATTACTGTCCATTTCCCAGCAATTATGTTTCTGAATCCGTTTACAGAGATGGCGACAAGTCTCTCCGATCTTTGTGGCGTCACACCCATTACATTTATATTGATAAACTAAATTGGAACATAAACCAGTTAGAGTGATAGATTTACTACTTGTTAGAACACAAGAATAATTTATAAAGATTTATTTAAATCAAAATTCAAAATTGTGTTCAACACTCAATTATTAAAACAACAAACCATAAATTAATTTAATATATAATTAAATTAATTTTTTGAGACTTCAGAAAATTCTAGAACCGATTGTTAATATTGATTTTAATAGATTATAGTATTAAGATAAATTATAATAAAGATAATTCCTCACACTACTAAACAAACTTCCTATCTTACATGATCTAGATACAATTTTTAAATTTAATAAAAAATTTTTATCATGTTTCATAATATTTGTTTTGAATTTTCTGAAACCCTCAGAGTAGCGAACAGTCAAAACAAAACTAATAATATCATAATTCTTATTATCTCTCTGTAAGATAAAAATAATATTTTGTTTAATTACATTTCATTATTTTTCATTTCTTCTTATTTTCAATGTTATTTATAAAAAATCAAAAAAAAGAAAATGAAGTACTAATTATATTTTGCTGAAAAAAAATTTTTTATTTATGTAATAAATACATTTATAAATCTTAATAATGATCTTCTTAATAAATATTATGTAAATTTTAAATGAAATTCAAATACATTTTCTTTGGAAAATATAAAATTGTTTTTTTTTCTACAATCAAATCAAATATTAAAACTCATTACTCAAATTAATTTGAAAAAATATTTAAATATTTCTTTTTCTAAAATTTAATAATATTATTTCAAAATAAGGAAACGAAAAAAAATAAAATAAATTATAATTATTTAATCTTCAAATCTTTCTGTTGTCTGTTACTTAAAAAATAATCAAAATTTAATAAATAAATTTAAAATTAAAATGTTTTTCAAATAAATGCTTCTCAAGCAATAATATAATAAATGGAAATTATCAAAAATTATTTTCCAAAATATCCGAAATTGTATTTTTCCATGGAACCTTGATCTTTTGTTTCTTGTATTTTGATCGGTACAAATAAATTCCAAAGTTTTAATTTTTAAAATAACAAAAGATTAATCAATGATTTTCATTCTGATAATAAAAAGAAAATCTGTCAAAAATAACTAATATATATTATTTTTTTAAATTATTTTTTTAATTAATATTTTTTCTGTTAATTTATAATATTAAATTTTGTTTTAATTTATCTCTCAGTTCGAAAAACAATATAATAATTTATATTATTTCTCATTATAAAATATTATTTGAAGAAAATAGAAAATTTATAATGTTTAAAGCATTCTTTTTACTTATTATAAAATAATAAAATTTTGGATATTTTATATTTATTTTCAATTCCAAGTTTAAATCGTTTTGTGGAGAACAAAAAAGAAAATCTATTGATCGATAAATTTTCTTTCAATTAATATATATTTTAGAGATAAATTTTAGATTTTCTTTTAGAAAATCCATTAACGAATTATAATTATTCCCAATTATCATTAAATATCAATTTTCGGTTAATATTTCATTACTTTCTCTGCTTAAACGATTGAATGACAATTAAAATAATTAATTTTTTTATAGAAAATAGGAACAAAAACAAAGATGTTTATGTTTGCTTTATTATGTTTTTTTATAAATTTTAACTTTTCTAATAATAATTTTTGAAATAAAATTTGCAGTTTAAGTTTTTAAAATTTAACAATTACAAGGAAAAGAAAAATTGCAATTGTAAAACAATTAACTTTGCTTGAAACGATGTTGTGTAATGCAAACGATGCTTGTTGTTTTCATTTATATGGTTTTAATTGTCATTAAAATTTTTTTTGAGTAATAAAAATTTTAATGATCAAATTGTAACACAAAACAAAAAATTACATAAATTAAGCAAAGTCTTTTGACGTTAAAAACTTATTACTTTTAAAGATTTTTTTTCCAAAACACAAAGATTCAAAAGTATGTTTAACAACAATCTGCTACTCCATTTTACTTGTGTTCGAATTTAGTTTATCAGTATTCATGTAGTGGGTGCGATGTTCCATTCATTTGGAAAGAATTCTTGTCATATCTGCAAACGAATCCTGGAATATTGAGTGTTGGTAGCATTGATACAGGAAGAAGTGTAAAAGTACAATTAAAATGCAAAAAGTAAAAGTTCTGTTTTCAAATTCTGAAAATTACTTTATTAATTAGGTTACAACTATGGATTCCGATCGTAGTTTCAGAATAACGGAATTCCGTCATTCGCATAAGTTTTTTTACCATTATTTTAATACGCAATTTTTAAAGAAATTCCGTAATTTACGGTATTACGTTAATCTGAAAATATAAATAATATTTGATAAAAGTTCAAATCAAAAATAAAATTCTTTTTGTTTAACGAATAAATGTGATACTATTTTATCAATTGAAAAAGTTTAAATCGTACCAGGAAGTAAAGAATCTTTCAAACTGTGTCGTTCTGGTTAACGGGCATAGTTACCTAAAGAACAAACCTATGTGTTTGTTGATTGCTTCAACTAAAAATAGACTATTCATACGTAAAATATATTCTCTCTAAAATGGTAAATCGATCACTTTATTTTAAATTGTCACAATTTACTCCACGCACTAAAACAACTGAATTGATATTTCGTTACCTTTCGGATTATTGTTTTTGCCATCATACTGTGCACCGCTTATAGTACTGAACCACTTTTTCGTCTGCTATTTATGTAAAGTAACATATTCATTCCGAAATCTCCAAGTACTGTATTAATTAAGGAGACGGTAAAACGTGAGATTAAACAAATGAAAATGGATCGGAAAAGATTTACCATATCAATTTACGAATGGACTTCCATATCAAACCGAAGATATCTAAGTATTATTCTTCGATGTGGTAGAGAGATTTGAGTTGCTTAAATCATGCATCGCCAAAAGTTTGAAAGACATTAAATCTGATATTAACATCTCTGTAGAAGAGTTTGATCGTCTCATAGATCTAGCACCTATTCTATCTCAAGTAAAAATCAGTTTTAAAACTCTATGTCGACACAATTGTAATCTATTCTATGCTAATACAAGAATACAGGTTTTGCTCGATATTTTAGAAAATGATTCATCAAAATTAAGCAAAAATATGCAGGTTACTGTGATTGTACAAGTAGAAAAACATTGAACCATTTTGAGTGACTTTTTGCAGAAGCTGCATCAAGGATATACAAAGAAATGGTATATACAATTTTATTTCGACAGCCCGAAAAATGTTTTATTAAAGAAGGAAATTTTTTCTTTGACGAAAAAAATACTGAAAGAGATATTTCGACAATGGCTGTCGATGATCATAATCATAAAAAATACTTCGTCGGATGAAGTGGAACCTGGAGGTAGTCTCGCTAAAACAATAATTTCAGCTAGCTATTAATCCTATCATGAGTGGAATCCCATCTGTTAACCAACTTCAAATAATAGAAAGACTTTTACAACGAGAATTAATATTATTTGAAAACAAAGGGAAACGATCAAATCTTATTAATGAAATTTTTAATAGCCTTTTTTCTATTAGGCTTACAAGCGTAGAATGTGAGCGTATGTTTGCTGTTGCTGGGAATATTATTAAGAAACTTCGTACTCGGTTTAGCGATATAACAATTGATGCATTTTCGCTTCTTCGGTCTTACTTCAAAATACAATAAATGCGTTGCTCTGTTCTTTTATGAGAAATTCTATTTTAAAATGTACATTTCTGAATTTGATTTATATGGCAATAAATATCGAGTTTCTTGCAGAAATTTTTCTTTTATTTTTTTTCAAAAAATATTCTAAAGCGCAAATCTTTTTTATTTTGCAATGACATTGTAATGCTTTGCAAATTACGGAATTATTCCGTAATTCCGTTATGTCAGACATAAAATTCCGAAATTACGAAATTTAAAAAACGGATTACGTTTGGAATCCCTAGTTATACTAACCTAAAATTAATTTTGAAGCTAAACTTTCAACCACTTTATTGCCCCGAAAACCGGACGGAAGTTGCGTTGACATGATACTCTAGAATTTCACACTGGGTTCACATTGTATTATTCAGAATGATCATCATTGAGAATTTCATTATTTTAAAATAGTCAGTCAAATCGTTTGATCTCAAAACAAGAACTAGAACAAAGAAATTCGTACAAAAAAGAATATTCGTTTCAAAATAATCTCAGATAAAAGATCTTGATAAAAAAATTTATAAAAAGTGTCAATAATTTGGTAACATTAAAATAAATCGTAATTTTGATAATAATTTTCGTTTCTGACTCTCTCCAAGCACACTTTGAATGCCATAAATCGACTCTTAATGAGTGATCAAAAATAATAATAATAATCATTTCAAAAGGATTATCAATAACTAGTAAAAAACCCGTCATATATGGACGGTTGATTTGATTTTTCGTCTTTGAAAGTTTAAATTTTAATTTATAAATTGTAAATGTAATTATTATAATTTCTTATAATATTTCGACTAGAATTTATTGCTAAAAATTTTCAGTATATCTTGTTTGGACTCCGCCGTTTGGCCTTTGTCTGTTTGACCTCTAAGAAAAATTTAATCATTTTGTATAAAATTTTTCTGTATTATTTATACCAATTGTTAATCGATAACACACAAAATAAGCCTCCCCAACTGAACGGATAACTGTGTAATGTAGAGACTACAGTACCAGCATCAATGTACAGGGTATTGAGTCATAGACTCTGTATCGGGTAGAAACCAGAAATAGACAATACAGACTTTCTCGCACGGCTTTAGATGCAAGAATGCGAGCTTTCAGTGCACGTGTATGCTTCGGTTTCCCAGTCAAAAAGGACCAGTCATGATCCCTCGTACCGTGATTCTGTAGAGCTTTGGCTGTGTAAACACATTTCGTACAATGAGTAAAGAGACACCGAAATATTCCCACATAATTTTTATTACTTAACTGAAAGTCGAGAACCTCCCTTGGAATCACACCTGAGTCCGTTTCTGTGGTACCGTTGACGGGCACTGACACATCATGAATCGCGATCGGGTTCGAACATTTTGTACATCCTTCATGTACGTTATTTTTTGAAGCACTAGAATTACTGGTACTGACTTGGATTCGGTGATCGATCAATAAATGTCACTTTAACCATCCATCCGTTTTATAAGAGTTGTGACAATTTTCCATGGGACATTGGAAATGTTTGTCACCATTCTGTTGCTGCGGCGTCTTCATAGTATGCACGTTTTTGATGTGTTTTTTTAGTTCCTTCTGTTTCGCAAAAGCTTTGAAACAAGAAGAATACGTGCATTGCATTCTTTTAATACGCGGCTTGATCATTTTGGGTACTATTTTCTTTGTTCAATCACTTCTATCAGTTTTATAGACACAGTTTCTTTGATTAGGTGTTTGAATTTCTCGTCATTGTCGAGAATTCCTCTCTCATTCAAGAATTCCTGGTATTTGACCAGATCTTTTTGGCTGCCAAATAACCAAAGCATATCGCCGGCGATACGCTGTTTCATCAACGGCCGCTGACTTTTCTATTTCCTAAGATCATTTCAGAATTTATTACTCTTTTAACCTCACGTACACCTTTTCGTCTATTGTACTCATAAAATACAATACGCCGATCTACCAGTACCACACGCGCCTAGGCAAACAAATTGACAGATCCGTAATACATATTCTGTCAAGTTTAGTTTTACCAAGAGCAGTGCGAACAATTAGTTAATTTAGGTAATTTTAAAATTTTTATGTTCACTATTTGATAATTACTGGGAGAGGGTGATGGGTGAGTTTCGATCAAAAAATCGTCGTGCAAGAATCATTCCCTTCTCCTTTTTTTGCAAATATTCTGAGGTTTTACTGATTATGAAATGATTACTTTAACAAGCATACGATGTGTAAAGGTCAATTTATTAGTTTTGATCTAGTTTCATCTTAAAATGGCTGTCAGTTTCAATAAATTTTTATGATTGTTTTATAATTTTTTGATTAAATCAATGATGAAGATTATTTCATTATTTAGCTTGAAATTTATTATTTTTTAATAAGAAATGTAATGGGTTATTTAAATATAAATTGAGACATTAATCCCCCCAAAAAATTTTAATAATTAGTTTTTAAGAAAAATAATTTTTTATTTTAAAACTAAGAAGAAGAAATAATAAATTATACATGATTATTGCCCAGACATTTTATAATATTTCACGAAATCTTGTAATAAAAATAACTTGGAAAATGTTTGATTTGATCATAAAATTGTACGTTACGTTGATCAAATTATTAATTTTGATCGTGTTTATCCTCAACAGTTTTATTTAACTCTAATTAACGCAAATTATAAATAAAAATAATTAATATAATTTTTTTTTAATAAAAAAATTATAATATAGTTTATCAATTTTTATGATAATTATATGTTCTTTTGTTTAACATGTTATTTATTTTTATCAAATAAATAACTGATTTTTAAACTCTTGCACTGAAGAAACTCGTACTCAATTCGGTTATTTAATGTATAATTCACAATTATCATGGAATAAAAGGTAATCCAGATTACAAAATAATTTATGACTCCGAAACTATAAAATTTTATAACAGAAAATGTTAAACGAAGACATGAATGCATCACTAAATAGAAAAATAACAGGGTCATTTACTTATAATCAGTTAAAAATAATGAAATAAATACTTTAGTTGAAGGTATGGTAGGTAGTTGGAACGTATTTAAGCAATAAGGATATTAACAGTTCTTTTAATCAGAAAATTAATCTATTATAAAGAAATGCTTGTACAAGTTCTCCAAATTGGAAATGAAGGTGAGAAAGTTAAGTAAAATCTTCAGAAACATATTTAAAGTATGATCACTCGACTTTTAGAATTGAAGGAAAAAGTCACAAAACCAACTTTTAAATTGTACAATATTTATATTATATATAATATTTATATTTCAACAATATTTTTTTAGGTTTGGTTTAAAATTCTGATTGTAACGTAATTAATAAGCATTAAATTTTAAGCACTTATTATTTTTTCTTTTACTGTACATATATTTATATAAAATACAATAGGATTAAAAATATGAAGATGAAGCATCATGCACAATCAAAGTCTTTCAATATTTTTAATGTAAATATTTTAAAAATTATTCCATTCTTTATATTATCTTACTTTATATATATATATATATATACATATATATATATATATATATATATATATATATATATATATATATGTTT
>MQRK01228041.1:0-10745 GCA_001938485.1 Girardia tigrina
TCAATGTAAAATGTTTATTATGTAAATATAATGTATGTAAATAAATGTCTAAATTTCTAATAAAGATAAAATGTTTAAGTGTTAACTGTAACTCTACTTTTGGCCCACCCTGTATATATGAAATCAATGATTACATAATCTATTAGGTGAAACTAATTGTTTGTTTTATGAAAAATCGCCATTTTTTTAAAAATTTATTCATAAGGCATGTATTGCTCAATCCTTTGTGGAATTTAATAAAAATAAACTTTTACCTTTTTTTCTCAGCACCAAAATAATATTTTAATTATAAATAACTAGGATGAACCCCTTTCGCCAGGTCTGGTGAATCTTTTTGTTAACTAAATTCATCAAAGGAAATTTAAAACAAATGACAGATAGAAATCATAATCCTATTATAAAATTAAATACCTCAAATCTGCCTCAGAATATTCTTATATCGGGGCAGTATAGAATCGCATCCGGGATTGCGACCGATTTTCCCCTGAATCCGAATCAAAATTCATATGCTTCGGGGTAGATCCGAAATAATAACTTAAATGTGTCGGGCACTTCGGAAATTCTTTTATAAAAATAATTAACTTCACACAGACAGAAATCATAATTCTATTATAAAAATAATGAAAAATTTCATAAATCAGCGATCATACACAAGAACTTATCAGAATTTTCTTGTACCAAGCCCATCTAAGCTTAATCGAATTGATGAACTTTTCTGTGGTAAAGCAAGATACAATAAATAAGTGGGTGATCCTTTTTGTTTTAAAACATGCATTTAATAGAAAGATTTGTATAAAAAGAATATTGACTTGCATAACCCTATAATAACGCGTGTAATATCATCGGATCTCATTACATTACCGACGATACGGTTCTTTTGTTTCGCAAAGGTTTTCAAAGTAATACAGCAACTCAAAAATACAATCGGTCCCCACTTATTTTATCACTTTACTCGTGCGATGATAACGCCAAGACTCGAAATACCAAAGAAAAAATCAATTTTTTTACAAAACCACTTTGTCAATCGATTTCACAACTTTTATCACAGTTAGATTGATTATAATCATTTTTGATTTTTGACAATCATTACCGTGCAGTAAAACCAACGCCAATTCCTGATCCCAAGCGCTGCACGCTGCAAAAATTAAGGTACCATAATTTTGACCTATTGAATGAAATAATAAACAAAGACACCATTTATTTTTAACGATGAATAGTACATTCAGAAAGATTAAGTCGCGTTGGGTATCACGCAGAATTTTTATTTCATAATGATTAAATTTTTAATTTTTAAATAAAAAATTTGTCACGTAGATTTAAAACAAAATCTCAAAGTCAAACAAAATATATTTATTTTGAAATTCAATTGATACATTTAAACAACACAATAAAATATATAATTAAAAAAAAGAGTTTCTTTTGAAATGTGTAGCGTATTCTCAGATAACAAGCCTCCCCGACTGTTACGTATTAAAAATAATACTCAGCATTGGCGCACAGGGCAGTGAATCAGAGACTGTATCAGGTAGAAACCATTTGACAAATACAAAGTTTTCTGATCCTCTCACTTGGTTTCAGATGCAAGAGTGTGAGCTTTCAATGCCAGGGCACGCTTCGGCTTCCCTCTGAGAAATGACCAGTCATGTTCCTTCTTTCCGTGATTCTGAAGACTTCTGGCTGTATATACGCACCTAGTGCAACGGGGAAACTGGAAATGAAACATTCATTTATCCGTTATATTATCCAGCCAAAAATTCAGCTCCACACTCTCTTGGACAGTCCTCATCAGTTACACCGACAGATACTGGCATATCATGTTCCACGTTCAAGTTCAAAGGTCCAGTACATCTTTCTGTTTCTTCTCTTTGTACTACTTGGATGTTCTTAGTACCATTACCTTGGATTTGAAGATCAAATAATAAATGCCGTTATAGCCATCCATTAGTTTTATAAGTTTCGTGGCAGTTCTCCATGGGATATATGAATGAGCCACCACCTTCATTCTGAGATAACATGCGGACACTCAAAAATCAATTGTCAGAAAATCCGAATTACTAACTTTTACAATATAAAAAAAGGAATTGTATTAATAAAAGGGATTTCACCAAAATAATTATTTAAACTTATTACTTTAATTCTAGAAAAAATTGTATTAAAAATGAGTTCTTTCCTTTCTCTAAAGAAATGTTTGTAATCATATAATATTTCCTTTTAGTTTCAATCTACATTCATTACTGAATGAGGCCATTACTGCTCGAGAAATAATTTACCCTCATATTCTTCTTTCCTGCCGACTAAATTGTGCGATTAATTATTTATTTTAAGTCAATTATTAATCTAAAAAATTTAGTTGTTAAATATTTATCTTGATCTATTTTATGAATATCAGTTATTAATATAATTTATTAATGTTACTAAATTATTTTTTAAATTCATGAAATATTACTACGATAATCAAAGAGGAACATCTGTGTACAGTATTATTTAAGAATAATTTTGTTAAAGATTTTTTTAAGAAATAATTTATTGTACATGTTTCAGAATTTCCTTTTCCATCATCAGGAATTTTAATGTCATGTGTGAGATAATAAAAAGTTAATTAATGGTGTATTTTATCAGTCAATATTAAATTTGTCAAGATTTTATTGGATTTTATTGGATATTAATGGCAATATTTTACATTTATTTTAATTAAAAATTTGATTAATTGCCCATTTTGAATATTAATTAGTGGTTTGTTGTGTCTTATCAATTATAATTCACAAAACTTTCTCTGAAAAACAAAAAAATCATCCTTTGAACAGAAGAGATTCAATTTCTACCATTTAACCAATAATCAAAAACCTTACTCGATGGACTTAATTGTGAATGCTCACTAATCCGGGTTGTGACAAGACGATTTGTCTCCAATGTGGACCTCTAGGCTCTTAAGAGGGTTCACCCAAACTAAAAAATCACTAGCAGCCCCCGATAGGCTTCCAACAGGGTCGGATAGTTTCGGTCTCCGAGATCTCTTCGGCTTCCCTATGAGAAACGACTACCCATGGGTTTTATAGCCATAGTTAGTCATACCTTTGGCTGTATTCGTGGACTTCGCACAGCCGCGAAAGGGACATCTGAACTCTCCCCTTGCAGTTAGATCTGCAATCCTAAAAGTCAGATGTGTTTCTTCAGTACTTATCGCTTCTTCCACCGCCGTCGAGATTGAATCCACCTCCGTTACTGATTGAATCTGGTTGCATGGAATATTGAAGTTTTCAACGACTCTTTCTTCTGTGTTATTTGTTGTATTGGTTTGCGCTTGTGTCATTGTCGGTTATTCAAGTCTTTATGTCTCCTCCAATTTATGATCCCGGTAGAGGTGCCTTGTAAGCCACCCATTCGTTTTGTACGACTTTTTACATAGTGTACATGGGAATGGTAATTGATGTTGTTGTGTCTCGTTGGGCTGATCAGGATTAGCGGAAGCGGACACCACGTGGTCCTTTTCATGTGTCTGTCCAGCTCCTTCTTTTCGGCAAACCCCTTGTAGCACCTTTCTACTTGTCATTGTTGACGTTTTTTTCTCTCGTTGATCAGCTTCGGCACAGTTGTTCTTGTCCTATTGAGTCTTCCTGATCGATCAGGTCTCTCCAATGTACGAGTTTTTACACCCATAAAAATTAAATTTATAAACCAGAGGTTCTTGATTCATTATTGAGTCCCTTGATTTCTAATAAATTTGAGATTAGGTAAAGCTTCCAAAAACTTCATAATGATAGATCAAAAAATGTCATTTTGGATCAGAAACTTAAAATGTGATTCTGAATGTATCGTCTCATTTGATGTTTCCAGTTTATTTACGAATGTGCTTATCAACGAAACTATTGTTTTGTCATAAATTAAGGGAAGATCATTTGGACTCTGTGAAGTAAATAACAAACTTCCTTTTCTTAACATTCTTTTCACTAGGATGAATGGGAAATATCAAACTGAATTATACAGAAAGACACGAGTTACAGGTCTCTACACAACACTACAATGCTTTTGTGAGGAAAAATATAGAGATTTTATTTAAAGGACAGTTTGAAATAAATTTCAGAGAGTTTGGAATTTCCCTTAAAATTTTAAAAGCAGACCATGGTTAAAATAGATCATCACATTACGGTTGCGTAGTAAAAATTATGTACACAAACACAGTTTTAGAAAGGACAAAAAGAAGAAAACGTTAAAGAGAACAAACGAATAATCAAAATACCATATTCTGAAGTATTTAAGAAATTTGAGAAGAGTATTTCAAAAAATATAAGTAGTGTCAAAGTAGTTTCAATGACATTCAAAGTTCAAAGTTTCCTCTCAAATAAATCAAAAACGATTTGTGAATTGTAAGCTAATCTGATTTATAAATTTAATTGTCACTGGTGGAAAAACTCGTATATTGATGAGACAAACCGTCATCTCACAACCCGGATTAGTGAGCATTTACAATTAATTCGATCGAGAAAGGTTCTTGATTATTAGTTACATTGTAAAAATCTCTACTGTTTCAAAGGATGAGTTTTCTGGTTTACAGAAGGGCTTTGCTTCCAATTCTGAGAGGCAGTTCTTTGAATCATTATTGATAAGATTATTTAATTTTAATAATTATTATTCAAATGGGCAAAGTAAGGGCACCTCAATTTCTTAAATCCTTCATTAAAATAAATATAAAATCAAGTCAAAAAGTGTTCCTCAAATGCTGTCAAATGAATTTTATTCTACTGCGTTGTACATTGAGAACAAGATGGACTATGCTTCTAGGGTCCCTGACTATACAAATCTTCTTGTTAACTGCAAATATATAAGCATTCAAATGGGGGTTACATTACAATGACTTTCTTCTGTGACAATTACCAGAGGTTAGCGACTTTATTTATGTTGGGGAATAAAATCTATAAAAGGCAAAATAGAGATCATTGGAGTTTCTTTGAGGGCCTATGTCTGATGCTAAGATTTTTATATGATTATTATAATAATAATTTTTCCTTAATCCTTTCCAGTCCAAATTATTATTTTTGAAAAAAAATAATTTTTTTCCGTTACAATTTTGATTTTAATTGCTAAGAAACAAGTGAGGATCGCGCTTTTTTGCATTCTAATATAAGTAGTGTCATCTATTAGACTTTTTAGAAACTATTATTATGTGTAAAATTTAAATTGGGTAAAAGAGAGAACTGTAATTTAATTTTTCAAATATGCTGCCATATGGCAACAATGGGCTGGAAAGGGTTAAATAAAAAATTGAAACTTATAAATGTTTCAAAAAGTCAGAATATGGCTTTAAAATACATGTATTATAAATGCACAAAATCTTTTTAGAAGTAAACTAATTCTTTCTAGAAGAAGCTCTCACGAGCCCAGGAAATTTCATATATTTTTACTTAACAGTTTTGATAAAAACAATTTGAATTTTATGTAGAAAAAATTGTTATGAAATGTTGTTTTGCGTTTTGGATAAAAAATTGAATTTTGAAAAATGTTTAAACATCTTAATTATCTGATGCTTTAAATAAAACGGTATTTTGACGACAATCTTTGAGGTATATGAGAGTTTACATGAGAGTGAATTCGATCAATCATTCAATAATCAGAAATTTTTACGATCGATATTTGGTCATAGCATTCACCGATTCCCATAACACAAAATTCGAGTGTAAATTCACAAAAAAACTGCAGGATCGGCGAACCGAAATCAAAACTGATAGAGAGATGCGTGTCAATGGGTCAAAAGGCACGATTCACGATAATCGATAGCGACACTTTGGAATTGATTCGACTTTTCCAGACGATAAATCGATTTATAAAGCACCATTGATGACAAGATGGGACGAGAAGTATACCTGTCGATTGGCCTATCATTATCGAGCGGAGGGGACTGAATACTTTCGATTGGATCAATTGAGCGTGGCGATGAGAAACTACGAGGCTGACTAAAATTCATTTGGGTCTACGGGAGTGAATGGTATAGCGCCTTTGGATTCACGAGCACGAATGCAATGATATCAGAGGCGCGATCGAGCGGCTGTTGCTAAATATCTATGACTGTTACTTACGGACTCACACATTCACTCTGGCCGTGGACAACTGCTCGTTTGTGTTTTGCGCTCTGTCACGTTCGCTTAAGGCCCTCTATTAGCGTTGTAAGGCATACCGGGAGTTTAGACGACTTGGCGGGTCATATGAGGATTTGCGTGGGGTTAGAGAGATCAATCCTTCAAACTTCGAAATAGTGAGAGATTTTTACTAGGTTAAAACATTGAACATTCCAGACAACCAGATTCAATCCGTGACGGACCCCACGACTATCTCGACGGCGGTGGAAGAAACGATAGGTACTGAAGAAACACATCTGACTTTTAGGATTGCAGATCTAACTGCAAGGGGGGAGTTCTGATGTCTATTTCGCGGCTGTACGAAGTCCACGAATACAGCCAAAGGTATGCCTAACTATGGCTATAAAATCCATGGGTGGTCGTTTCTCATAGGGAAGCCGAAAAGATCTCGGAGACCGAAACTATCCGACCCCGTAGGAGCCCTATCGGGGGGCTACTAGGGATTCTTTAGTTTGGGTGGACTCTCTTAAGAGCCTAGAGGCTCAATACCATTCGAAAGAGATGGGAGGCACACTAGGTTAAAAAACCGCTGGATCGGTACGGAACTATATATCTTCAATAAGAAGTCACATGGTCAGAGAGATCCAGAGATCATAATCGATGATACTAAATTTAAAATAAAAAGATGCAGAAATCATTACAAAAATTTTTAAAAAATATCGGAGCGAATGCGAAACGCGAAGAATATATCCTACATAAAGATGTACAGTATACATTATACATAAAAGTCCTCATAAAAGCATTTTGCCATATAATTATTTGGAAAACTAAAAGGCAAAAAAGTTTTTTTGCTTTATTTTTAAAACTGATTAACATTAGCTGTCAGATGGAAAACTAATTTCACTATTATGATGTCTATTTATTTATTTATAATTGCAACTACGTTTCTATATTTCTTTATAATATTTTAAAATCTTTTCTTCTCGAGAATATAATCTCTTTTAATTAGTTCACTTAAATTAGAATGAATTTGTCATTATCTGAAATCTCCAAGCTAAAATAAATTATTGAGTAGACTTTCCTATATCAAATGATGCTGAGAAATCCTCTTACGATTTTAACGACTGCTCATTTTGTGTCAAATCTCCATTCTGAAAATGTATGGATTTAGGATGTTTTATTCATGAGGGTTAATTAATTATTTCTTTTGTTTCAAATGTTTTCTGTAGACATGACTGGGGAAAATACAGTAACTCAATAGTAAGCAATCAGCTGGAGAATGAACCTTTAGCCCCAAAGAGACAACTACGTTTCCCTAAAATAAATTATGGTTTATTTGCTACACTAGACTAAAATAAATACAAAAGAAACGCTTCATGTTACATAAATACGCATCTCGTTTATTATCTTTTTGCGCAACTATTTTTTTTGTATTTTAATAATTTCGAACTTTTTTTTTACCATTTTTTGTTGCTATTTTGAAGAACAATGTTGACCGCTGAAGTAATGAATAAATTTGAATTTTCTAATGAAGAGAAACTCTCAGGTAATTCAAGGGTAACGTTCAAAAATTGTTGGCATAAATAAAAAAGTAGATATGGCATATTGTTGTTGAGATGAATCCTTGCTGTGTCTGAATGTTGTGTGTTGATTCGTGATTGTGTCTCTCCTACTCAGGTTGCTGATTAATATTTTAATTATTATTATCTGAAACTAATTTAATTTAAGTTAAATTTTAATGTTTTAATCTCTTCGAAATTTAAAAATCGCATTACAATTTAAATGGTTTGAATAATTTATTTTAAATTCTAAAGTGAATAAATCAATTTCATATTTTTAAAAACAATTAAACTTTAATATAAATACAGAGTTGGTCAGAAGTTATGAGAAAATACCAAAAATGTTTACTTAGTCATCTGTTAAGTTTATTTAAAGTATTAAACTTATGCACAACAATCAAATGAATTTCAAGCAAGTACTCAAATTGTTCACTTTTTGCTTCTATATTCTTTAAAACTCTGTTCTTCATCGTTATCACACGTTGTGACAAAGCTCGGAGTAATTAAATGAAAAGCATTGGCTATTCTTTATTTCAAGTCAGACTATGAATGTGTTTTAGTTTTTTTTCCATAATGCTCCTGCACACAATTATGCTGAAATCATCTTTCCTGAATATCGGGCCAATCGGAGACAGCCTAACTTTGTAATGTATGACTTGTATAATGAATTCAGAGATGACAAGTAATTTTTAACCTCTTATCTCCTTCAAATGGTATTGAGCCTCTAGGCTCTTTAGAGGGTCAATTTAAACTAAAATATCACTAACAGCCCCGCAATAGGCCTCCTAAGAGGTCAGGTATTTTCAGTCTTCGAGATCTTTTTGGCTTCACTGTGGGAAACGATCACCCAAGAGTATTATAGTAATGGTTCTATATTCCTTTGACTGTATTCATGGACTTCGTACAATCGCGAAAGGGACATATGAACTTCCCCTTACAGTTAAATCTGCAATCCTAAAAGTCAGATGTGTTTTTTCAGTATCTATCGCTTCCTCTACCGCCGTCAAGATAGTTTGGCGTCCTTCACGGATTGAATATGGTTGTTTGGAATGTTGATGTTTTCTACGACTTTTTCTTCTGTGTTATTTGTTGAATTAGTTTGCGCTGGTGTCATTGTCGGATCTCCAATTCTTTCTGTCTCCTCCAATTTATGATCCCGGTAGAGGTGCCTTGTCAGCCACCCTTTCATTTTATATGAATTTTTATATAGTATGCATGGAAATGGTAATTGCTATTATTGTGTCTCATTTGGCTGATCAGGATTAGTGGAAGTAGACACCGTATGGTCATTTTTGGTGTATTTGTTCAGCTCCTTCTCTTCGGCAAACTCCTTCTAGCATCTTTCTACTGGTCATTGTTGACGTTTTTCTCTCTCGTTGATCAACTTCGGCATATTTGTTCTTGTCCTACTGAGTCTTCCTGATCGAAATATTGATGTTATGTAGGGTCTCTGTGAATGACACTGTTAATGAAATCTCCATACACCGCATCATACCCAAATAGCCACTGTATGTTCACTTGAAGGCATTCCGAGATTGATTGCTTTTTTCTCCCTCTGATCTTTTCCTCATCTGTATTTCTCCCCTCCAGATTCGTTTGATTATCTCGTACTCCTCTGAAGTTTCCGTCTTACTGTAAAAAGTAAGCCTTTTATTCTCGATAATATCCATGGGATGTTGAAGTCCAATGTACAGGATGTACATATGGATTTTTTTAAACTGGTGTTTCTTCCTAACTATGCGTGTGAATAGGCTATGAAGAGCATGCAACTTCTTAATGTTCTTGTCCGCAGTTCTCCAGCATTCACAGCCAAAGTAGACTGCGGAGAATATGCATGCGTTGATCATTTTCTTCTTATTCCTCACACTAAGTTTTGAGCTCCTCAGCTCTAGTACAATTTCTTCACACGTCATTGATTCGTGTATGAATCTATAAAATAATATATAATATTTTAAAATGATTTATTATATGATCTCATTACAACTTGTAATTTACAAGTGACATGTGTATTGAGCAGTTCTTTGTCATGGTCTGACTCGTCGTGGCATGAGAATCCAGAACAAACATGTCCACCGGGAACGTTGCAATATTGATGGTTAACACCGAGAACTAGATCATCGTCAACATCGAGGGAATGACACGATCGTCCTTTTTCAACGAGATGGTAATGCTGTAGTCCGGGAAACTTAACCGATGTAATTTTTGACGTAACAGAAGTTGATGATGACTGTCTTAAACTAACTGAGGTCCTGTATAACATATTACAATCAACTTCTTTTATCCTGGAATGCATTCCCGCAAAATCAATATTCGGTGTCACCGAATGCCGGGTCAATCAATCATGGTGTTTTGATTCGTTCCAGTTCAAATAAACGACATGTTTCTGATTTATTCGAAGTTTTATAGAAAGGTTTTAAGACAAAGACATTTTGATCTTTGTTTAGTTGCTCAGTTTTTTCTTTGATTTTTAGAGTAAAAGTTGAATTGCAATGAAATCACTAAATTTATTATTTCAAATAACTTGCGTGAATCTAAACAAAACAAATTTAATAAAAACATCATCTATAAACTATCTAGATATAAATATTACTAATCCCAGTGCTTGTTAGATTTGTAGGTGAGTGATTGAATAATTTCTCTGTCACTGTTCAACAACTTCTGACCCACCCTGTATATATATATATATATATATATATATACAGATAACGAAGATATATAATAAGAAAACCCTATTCATATTCTTAATAACTGTTTTTAGGCGCAAAGTATATTTTAATATTTTCCAAAATACATCTTGTTGTTGAAAGGTGTTTCTTTTCTTTGTAAGACGTTACAATGATGTCACGCCACAATAGATTCCTATTATCCGACGATTAGAAGCCTTATTAGGCATTGCGTTGCTTGTATTTTTCTCAGTATTAAGAACACCAACATGGGCTTTCAAACTTTTATTTTCATTACAATCAGAATTGTCTTTTGGACAACTCTCAGCGAAATCTCGTCATTCGACATCGTTCTAAATTGATAATTTTTTATTAATGTTTGTTAATAAACAATTATTCGAACAAATTTTTCATTATTTTCTGATTTTATTTTTAAAATTCAATTTTGTAGT
>MQRK01228045.1:4769-27000 GCA_001938485.1 Girardia tigrina
CAAATCATTCAGTGAAAATGTGAAGTTTCTATGTGGTCTAAATGCTGAGATATAGGCAAAAGTAAATGGCCCATTCTTGACAAGATGAAATACAGTGAAGGTATATGAAAAGTGCTTAATAAAGGAAAAGCCAATGAACTGAGTGTGGGTGTGAATCTAGAGAAAAATTGTATGGTTCCTAAAACCGATTTCAACTTGGATCTATCCGTAGGTGACTATAAATCATGTAATTGAGCAAGACAAATAAGATCAGGTTTCAAACCCTTAGAGCTGATGATATAACCAAGAAATGGTACTTGTTGTTGACAAATGATAGATTTCTTTGTATTGACTTGGAGATAAAATTTCTCCAGTATTTTCATAACCTTTTTTTTAGTTTTGAATTGTAGTCTTGTTCATCCATACCGCCAATTAAAATGTCGTCTTGATAACATCGCACATTTTGCATGTCCATTACCAGTTTTTCAACAAACGGTTGAAATATTCTGGGTGTTACTCAAATGCCAAATAGTAACGAAGTTAAGTTGAAGAACCCCAAATTTGTTGAGATAGTAGTGCATTTCATAGAATCAGCAGACAACGGTAACAGTAAGTAGCGTTTAGGAGAATTAGTTTTGAAAACAATGTCCAGTTGGTCATGGACGCTATAATCTCTGTGAGCTTTGGTAAAGGATACTGCTCTGGATCAACCAATTTGTTGGCAGTGTAGGAATAATCCCCACACAATTGCACGCTGCGATCAGATTTCATGACGGGCACTATTGGACAGGCCATGATATGATTTGTTTCTGAAATCAGGATACCATTTCTACTTTGGTCTTTGATGTCACCCTATTCTTTCTGTTTTATCGAAAATGGCAGTGTACGTGGTTTGAGCTTTGATGGATTTGGTATTCCAGGACGAATAATGAACTCAGCAGTCAAACCAGAAGCATTTGGAAACGAAATAATTGGAGAAACATGAACAATTTGACATTACAACCAAGCAAAGGAGAATTGTTGTCATCATTTAGCCATACTTGAAAATCCTGACTTTGGTAGACCAAAGCTAACTCGATAAACACTTGATCAAAATTCACAATATATTGAACAAAGTAAAATGCTTAAACATGTTACCACAAATACCTAGTAAAAACTTTACGAAAATGTTCAAATAAAGAAATGTTTACAAATTTTTTAGGCTTGGAGTCCCCAAGAACTCCGCATGGGCATTTAAATGTTAAACATTTGAGTCGGTACTAAGCACTGCTTAAGCTGAAATAAGTTGAACGTAAATAACTAAGGGTAATATACGGATATCATTACTTTTACAATTTAGTAAATTTTGATTTTTTTCTGAATAAGTTACACTTTAGGAAATACTGTGATTGTAATATTATTTTTGATCATTTTTATTTTGGATAATCAGAAAAATCTAATTACAGAAGCTTGATTTATTCTTTTCATTACTTATCTTACGTGTTAAATTGGTTACGTGATAAATTATAAATTAATTAAATTAGCTCTTGTATCTGTGTTTGTTTTTCTTTTAATTTTTGTTTCATGGAATATTTGTAATTATTATTTATGCATAACTGTATTTTAGTAGAACTTGAGTTATCTAAATCTTTAATCTTTGTGGTACAGTTTTGAAATTTTATTATAAATCTTGCGCGACAGGAAAGATTTATTAATTCATCAAAACGCAGAACTTACGTTTCTGCTGAATTTAAAACCTTTTGTTTTTCGATAAATATTAATCAAACTCAAAGTTCATCGTATTATCCACAATTAAATGAATTAAGTGAACGAATTATACGCACAGCTAAAGAAATGTGTCTTTGTATTCCCGTAACACACGAGATTGGACAGAAGTTCTAACGATTATTGAATAAGGTTGTCGATGTGCAACGCAGAAATCCACGGGTTATAGCCTCTTTGAAATAGTGTATAGAAGAAAACCGTCATTACAAAATTTTTATGGAAAAACGAGGGCAGAAGAACAGAAAGTGAATATGTATTGTGGTTAAAGAACACGCAACAAAAGCTGAATAAATTAGTCTCAGATAATATAAAAAATAATTTGAAGAATTCAGATAATCTTTATAATAGAAACAAGTGGTATACCAAGGTCAGAGTTATAGACAAAGTGTTAATAAAAGAAACGAGAGAGAAAAGATTAGGAAAAACAAAATATGTTGTTCCATTTACTATAAAGAAGATAAATAATGATTGGACTTATGAGTTATTGGACAAAGTATCTCATAAGCTCCTGAAAAAAACTACAATCAAGTTAAAAGATATAAAGGAAGATTAAGTATTCCTTGTGATTGGACATCAAGTGTATCATCCAGCTCCGTCGCAAAAACGATGGAGAAGGAAAACAGATATCCAGTAAGAAGCACAAGAAATTCAATTCCAAAATATCGGTTATCCCAGAAGGGGATGTTTATTATCATTTATGATAATATATTTTAAAAAATTTAAAAAAACTAAAAATATGTAAAAATAATTTATATTTGTTTAAATAATATGCTATATAATAAATATAAATCTTGTTCAACTTTTATTGGTTTTATCATTATTAGATATATATAGCAGTATTTGAGAGACGAATCGGAATCCGAGACTCGTCCACAACCATCCAGTCCAGTCAACTATTTAGTCTCGATTCGCGAACATTAAAATTTATTATTTGTGAAAGTGATTCGGTCCTCGTTAGGACCCTATATATTGATTGGAGATGGTCGAATAATCAATTAAAATTGACTGAAACATCAACTTCACCTTATAAACTTTGCAGAGATCCTCGTAATTCTAGTAACATGTTTATCTTATTAAACGAATATTGTATCCATTATTATACGTAACGAATTTCGCAACTGAAACAAAATTATTTAAAATTTATTTAAAATTGCATTTCATAGTAGTTTTCATCCTTAAAATTTCATAAAACACATAGAATACGTTTTTTGAAAGTCATGAAGTAAAATTTATTATTGAAACAAAATTACATAAGGCATAACATTGATATACATAAAATAAAATTTACTGAGGTTATCTACTGAGCATGGTGCGAGGCAACCTTGATGAATTATTAAGTTGGTGCATGAGTTGGTGTGGTTTTATTTGTTACAAAGAAAACAAACCAAATTCTGGTTTTAACTGATTTGAGCCATATTTATTCAGTTAAATTATCTATAAAAATCATTTTAGACTAACTTTCATTTTCATTATCCTCGTTAAAATGGAGTATCAGTTAAATAAAAATGAAAATTTATTCACATATACTTCTTTTCTACCTCAATCAATATTTAAACACTACAGAAGTCACTAGAATAATTTTTTGCCTTTATGGAGAAGAGGCAATGAGTGAACAAAAAGCAAAAAAGTGGTTTGTAAAATTTAACTGTAGAAATTTTGATTTAAACGATGCACCTCGTTCAAGCTGACCCAGTGACTGGTAAAGATTGTTTCAAAAATGTGATTCATGTTGAACCGCGTTAATCGACAAGAGCTCTTGGATAAGCCATAGATTATGATAACACCTCTCTTTCTCAACATCTCGAGAAAATTGAAAAAAATCAAGAGCTTGGATTATTGTTGGCAAAGTACACCTATTTCTGCATATTTACTCGTTCGTCATCAATCTGTTGTGTAGTAAAGTAAATCTTTCCCTTTTAGGGTCGTAACAGGTGGGGAAAAATGGTATCTGTGTGTAAATGCGAAACAAAAAAAAAGCTTGGGTAATGAAACCAGTAGTTTACCAACGCAAAATCCTGTAGTATGTTTGAAGGGACCAAGATTGTGTTATTCATTATGACAACTCAAGCTAATTAATACTGCAGTCAAAATGAAGAGGATCAAAAAGAAGCAGATAATTATACAGCATGGCAGTACATGGCCTCGTTTCACTACAATGAAAAAGTTAGCTATTGAAAAAATTGGCTGGGAAGTTCTTCCCCATCTCACAAATTCGCCCGACTGACCCCAAACTGATTTTCATTTCTTCCGCTTCATGTCGAACCATCTTTCTTGCCTCACCTTTGAAAACAAAGAAGCAACGAAAAAGTTGATTGAAGAATGCTTTGACCTAAAATCAATCAAAGTGTTTTGATTAAAAAATCTTCAAGTTTGGGATTTATAAACCACCAGAACAATGGAAGGAAGTAATCCATTTCGGTGGAGAATATTTCACAGAGTGAAACTGAAACATTTATTTTTTCTAATGATTTGATATCTGGGATTTTGTGCATGATTTTTATTCTTGCTTAGGATGCTTTTTATTACTTGTAAAAACCACACTAACTTATGCACTAACCTAATACAATTTTACTTAAAAATGTTTCATATCATTTTTATGTTTTATTTAAGTAATGATACAAAACCTACTTTTGATCTTCTGATCCTAATGATTTGTTTAGTATTCATTCAAGAAAAGAAATAAATTTTAAAAGTTCCATTAAGGTAAAGTTTCTCACTATGTATTAAATACGTTGATTTACTTTTTTGTTTATTAATTTCGACGGTTTCACTATCATCTATTTAGTTTTGATATTTATTTAATTATTTACAGTTATCTTTTTTTCGTTTCTCAATATATAATCATCTGGCTACGTTGAAGTAATACAATAACTTTCTGCAATTTCATAACTGCATTATGAATTGACTCAATATAAAATTGTTGACCTCTTAAAACATTTTAGGGTCCATTGTTTGATAACTGATTATATTTTTTAAAATACAGTCCACCCTCATTTCCGGGGCATTCTTTATGGTAGGGCACCTTGATTTCTGGGTACATTTTGGTTTTGGGGGCAAGTTTTAAGATAATCACACTATTACATATTATTTATATTGTGTCTTTATTCCAAAAGTACAATTATGTTTCGTTTTTTGGGGAATATTTTTTAACCTAAAAATAATATTTAATCTTGGTCTAAAATAATTATCAAAATTTCCCCAAAATATTACAAGCTTTTTTTTAAAAATTTTGTTAAATTTTATGTTAAATTTTGTTTAAATTTATATAAAATTTTGTAAAAATAACATTATCCCCAATGACGAAAAAACTTCCAACTTTCGGCAATAGAGTTTTTATATTTGCCAAAAAACACAACTTCCATAACACAGCCATTGGATATGGGTTTGATAAAGACATTCAAGGATCATTACAATAATTTTCTTGTTGATTTTTTTGGCAACTGAAGAAGATGATTTAAATAATGATCTATTTAAAAAACATTAATATTAAAAATGCTATTGTTTTTACTTCTAACCAGCCAAAATATGATAATTCATATGCTTGAGGAAGATATAGAGGACGTTCTTGTTGAGGTTTATTAAGAAAATTTATCAAAACCGCTGGAGGATACCGGAACAGCTGAAATTTGTGAAAAAAAGTTCGTTATGATAAATTAAAGCTGGGATGGGAAAAACTTAAAGAATTGGAAAGTGTTATTGTATACCTTTTGATGTTCAAGAAGAATGCATCACGTTTAGAATGCAATTTAATAATTTTTTAAGGAAGAAATTTAAATTTGGGAAAACAATAACTGATTATTTTAAAAAATTGGAATAAATTTTATTTAATGTTTCGATGTTTTTTTAATTTTTTGGGTGTTTTTTTGGTTTTGGGGGCAAAATTTGATATTTTTGCCCCAAAACCGAGGTTGGACTGTATATTTATTTATATTAATCTATTTTTTTCATTTTTTTGTTAACCAATGGCTAACTACAATTTCTACACAAATGATATCCATAAAATTTTATTTTTTATTTTAAATAAATAATTTTTATAATGCTTTAATGAAAATCTTTTAGCCATTTTGTTATTAAAGCAAATTGTGTCTATTATTAAATTTAAGCTTTATTATTGCTTTTTATTATTAAAATTAATTTTCACTTTTCTTATCATTAATTGCAGAATTTCTGTTGTTTATTCAGAAAATTATTTCTATGCTTTCAGTCACAAACTGAGGACTTCCGTTCCATTGAAACTACTTCCGGTTTAATTGATTTCAGTTAAGATTAAAGAGTTTTTTTAATTGCCTTCATAGTCGAATTTTGTTTTATTTTAATTATTGTATTAATAGGTAGAAAAAGTATTTAAATTATTTTTTTCCGATATAAAAATTTTATTTTTATCAATATTTGATTTGAAACTGAATAATTTTAAAATTATTTTCAAAATCCATAATATTATCAATTTATTAATTATAGTTTTATAATATTTTTAAAAAAAACTAAAAATAATTTAAATATTTTATATTTGGATTGTAACAATCGTTTGCCAGAAATAATACATCTAATAAGTAATTTTTTGACATGTGTTATGTTCCCAAAATATAGATAAAAGAAACGAAACATTTAAAATCAATTATATTATATATTTATCTAAAATGTTAGTCTGTTTGTTTGTTGGTTTTTCAATCACGCTATGATTAAAATATAAAATCACAAAGGAGCCAGAGCGAATCCACATTAGGACGTGGATTATCTGAATAGCCCGTATCGAGATGTTTCTTTCAATGCAGCGCCTTTGCCGAACAACGCCAGGAAGGCAACGAAATTTTTGTCTTTTGAAGTAGAAAACCATGCAGGTAGTTATATTATTAATGCTGATTTAGATGACTCCTACAAGGAATTTCGTGAGAATGTTTATGAAAATACTCAGAAAATATTAATTTATTTGATAAATGATGATATCTCTCACTTATTTACTAGTTATATTACAAAAAATCAAATTAATATAAATTTGCAAATTTTCTTTATTAATAATAATATTATTATTTCATAAATAAATATATATATATATATATATATATATATATATATATATATATAGGAATATAGTTATGGTTAGTGTTAGAGTTTGTTGTAAAGGGTTTTGGTTAGTAGATTAGGGTTAGGGTTAAAAGTTATGTTTAGTATTGGTATTCGGGTTAGGTTTAGTCTTATGATTGGGATGAGGTGTAACTTTTATGGTTAGGGTTGAAGATTATGGTTACGATTATGGTTAAGTTTAAGGTTACAGTAAGGGGGGTTACTGGGTTACGGTAAAGGTAAAGTTTGTGGTTAGGGTTAGGGTTAGGTTTTAGGTTACGATTTGGTTATTTTTTGATAACTAAAGCTCGGTCGATTTCCTGATTAAACATTATCTGATTGACTTAGGAAATATAAAAACAATTTCAAAGTAATAACTTCATCTAACATAAACCAGTGCGAGAAGTGTACAAAATTTTAAACAAAAGTTATTTTCAATAAAATCGTTTCGTCTTTATTCAATACGTGAAATAACAAAAGAAACATTGCATTTATTACCATAAGACTCGATACAATTATAATAAATTCACTGACAAAAGTTTCCGTGTGAGTCGGTACCTTATGGACACAAATTAATACCAAAAGATTGAGTGAATTTTCAATTAGTTTCAGTGAAAGTTTTCTATTAGGATTATTGACAATTTTAAGTGCGTTTTCTTTTTCGTCTTACGGCTCCTATAAGGACAAAGTTTAGTTCCCCCTCAGCGAATTAATCGAATCCTCAAAAATACATATAAATAATATTATTAGAATTTCATCTGAAATTTTAAATGCACTATGCGGCTTTGTCTAAGACTGTGGCACTAGGAATGATATTAACATTCTTAGAAGACTTAGTGAAAGAGTAATAGAAATAAAGAGAAGAAATAAATAAATATATGTCTGCTTTATTGATAAAACTAAAGTGTTTTATAGTGTGATGCATGAAGAACTTTTGAAAAGTTTGGAGAATATTGATCTAGATGATAAGATTCAAAGAATATTGACCAAGTTTTACTGGTATCAGAAAAAAAGCAGTGAGAGTTGATGGCGCATTTATGAGTTTTATGTAAATTAAGAAAGAAAATCTGCCTGTTTTCAACAGACTTGTATAAGTTTTGTAGTAAACTTATTAAGAAAAAGATTGAAAATTTACCCGAATTAACAATCGACGGAGAAAATGTTTAAAATGTACGATACGGTGATGATACAGCTCTTGTAGCTGACTCAATAGAAAAGCTCGAAGCAATCGTTCATAAGCTAGTCACAGAAAGTGAACAAAAAGAAACGTTTATCTTTGTCAAGAAATTACAGTTCATGGTCACCAGCAAGAAAAAATAACCACCTATTTGAACCAGCAATTGAACCAGTAAGCAAGTGAAACAAGTCAAGAAAAAGAAAATGAGTGATGATAAGTCGAGAAAACATCAAAACAATATTATAATTTAATTATTATAAGTTACATCATAGTATCTATGAGGAGTTAGTTAATTTGCATTTCGCTAACCCATATTTAACACTAGAACGTACAATGAGGTCATTTTGACCTCATTATGATTTTTAAACCTATAGCCTTTTGTAGCAATAAGCAGAAATGGATTGGGATAATATCACAATTATTTATTCATATAGGACTCCATGATTATAGCATCATTCGATTCAGTTATCAAGCAGGATTGCAATAACTGGTGTTTATACGTTTTAAATATCACTGAGATCATTATGACTTCAAAAGCTACAGATATTTCTCATGTTAGATTCTGAATAAATCTCTGTCGTTTGGTCATAAATATCTTATTCTAAATTCGATTTTATTGATTTTGTATAACCACATTTATTTTTTGTTTTTATTGCAGGGAATTTTGGTTCATTCTCTTGCTTTTATTGATTAGATTTTCACTGTTGATAGCCAGTGTTGTTTTTTTTATTTTATCATGCAAAGATGCATACGTGTGTATAACGCTGGTGAAGCCGTTGAACTCATAGGACAAGAATATTCGGAGTGCAACAATGACACAAGTGACAATTCAGAGATAGATGAAGAAGAGGCTGCTGTAGAAGAAACTATTCATGACGAAAGTGATGATACGGATGATGATGAAGACAATATTCAAGTAGAAAGAGATAAATTTGTATCCTCAAGTCGTGACAAGTGGTTTGTAAATCCACCAGCACATCAAGGGCGTCCTAGAATGGAGAACATTTTACGATAACGTGGTGGTGCAACTAGATATGCAATACAAAGAATTCATACATCATTGCAGTCATGGAAAATTATTATAACAGATGAAATTTTGGAAATAATAATCACATCAACTAATAGTGAAAGTCATCGAGTATATGGTTCTAACTTTGTTGAGACAGATGGTTTTAAAATGCAAGCCTTTATAGGTCTCATTTATCTCCGTGCTATTTATCAAGGAACTAAGGAACCTCGACAGTATTTATGGAACCGAAATCATGGAAGACCAATCTTTCCTGCAACAATGGTATTTCAACGCTTCAAATCACTTTTACGTATTTTACGATTTGATGATAAATCTACGAGGAATGCACGTTTTAGAAATGATAAATTGGCCGCCATTCGAGAAATCTTCAAAAAGTTTCAAGAAGCAATACTTCGACTATATTGGCCCCCTGATACAGTTACAATAGATGAGCAGCTGTACCCTTCCAGAAATAGTTGCCCGTTTTTGCAATATATGCCCAAAAAACATGCCAAATTCGGAATCAAATTTTGGATGGCAGTGGATACTGAAACGCAATATATCCTTACAATAAATCCTTATCTAGGTAAGGAAAATGAACATCGCCAAGGAACCCTGGGAGAATCCGTGGTACTAAAGTTAGTGGCTCCTTTTAATAAAAGTGGTTGTGAAATTGTTACGGACAATTTTTTTTACGTCATTGACACTTGCACGACAATTGAAGCAGAATAAAATGACACTGTTAGGGACAGTTCGGGCAAACAGGCGGGAAATTCCAAAATAATTGAAATCAACAAATAATCGCACATGATTTTCTTCTAAGTTTGCATTTCATGAGAACGTCGATGCAGTTATCGTCAGCTATATACCTAAAAAGAAGAAAAATGTTATTTTATTGATATCTGGAAATTATCGTGACACAACGGATAATACAGAGAAGAAAAAACCTCATAATTTTGCAGTACAAAAACAAAAAATGTGGCGTTGACACTGTCGACCAAATGGTCACTCATTATTCCACAAAAATGGCATCTCGGCGATGGCCATTAGTCGTCTTCTGCAACATTCTTGCTCAATGCTTATGTACTTTGGCAGGAAATTGACAGTAACAAGTTTTTTCGATTTTCATTTATCAACGAAGTCGCTACTATCCTCTTGTCAGCTCATAAACCACAACGTGAAAATGTTACTCAGCAAGCTAATCTTTCAATGGTTGTTCCAAGAGCAATGAAACACAAGCGCTGTAACTGCCAGTATTGCGACCAAACCAAAGCAACAAAACTCCCATCAAATGTGTAACATGCAACAAGTGGGTTTGTGGCAAACATGTATCCAAGTTACAGAATGTTTGTCGAAATTGTGACCAGTAATCGTGAAAGTACTAATGTTTTGTGTTTCATCAATATCTTTGTTCTGAACATTTATTATTTCGTTGTTTGTTCTTTACATATATCCTGTAATCAATAAATACAGTTACGAATTGGTTAAATGGCATTGTTATTCAGATATAAATATGAGGTCAAAATGACCTCGCTGTACGAAAACGTAGATATTAAATTTGTACGTTCTAGTGTTAAATCATTTAATTAAAAAGAATAAATATTAAAAATATTTTCAATAAAGTAATAAAATTAAAAATTAACTTTATACTAAAATTTAAAATTTATGAAATAATAAATAAAAGGTTTAAAATTAAATATATAAAAAATAAAAATATATAAATAATTAAATATATAAATATGATATTCGATGTATTAAAATTAACTATTTAAAATTAGATTTCTTGAAAGTAAGCATTAATAAAATTAAATATTTAAAATTAAATATAATTTCTAAAAGAATAAATGAAATAAATTTAATTTCTACAAAATTACAATATTAAAATTTATTAATTATTGTAAAATTTATTTTTGAAAAAAATTATATATTTTCAACGAAATATATTATAAAAACAGTTTAAAATGATAAAAATTTTAAAATCAGTTTTGACAAACTGATTTTTTAAATCATGCCGAGAGAAATTAAATAAACATTGACTAAATTTTGATTAATAGACTAATTTTTAATAAATTCACTTTTAAAATTATCTCTATTATGAAACTAATTTCTTATTTTTAAAAGTTTCTTTCACAAAAATATAATTCACAAAATATTATTTTATTTTTCTGTTTGAAATAAACTGATTTTATTAAGGCTTTTTCTTTAGATTCAAAATGTTTGTATCATTATTTACTCATCATAACATTTCTATGGGGTTTTCAAGCTTCTTGTATAGACCGAAGAGGTTAAATGAAGTCATTAATTAAAAAGATCTATTTCAATATAAACTAAGCATTTAAATTAATATTTGAAAATATCGTAAATTGAATAGAATATTCAAAAATATATTAACTAAACAACCATTAGGTAAAACACTTTATGAAATTAACAGAGCAGTATATCAAAGGGGGAAAATGTATTTATTTTTGTGAATTTTAAGAAAATCCATATAATCTCATAACATATAAGCTTCATGGATTATTACTATAAAAAATCAAGTTAATAATTTCTACTGTATTTTCAAGATTTATAGGGGATAAATATAGGAATCATAAATCGAAGGAAAATGTATGAAACTAAAAAAAACGATTTGTAAATAAGTTTATTTTAATTTATCAAGAGACATGTAAAGAAATATAAATAACGTGGAAGACGATTATGAAGTTTGTTGAATTTCCCAGAAAAATCTGTGACTGATATGAAATAAGATTATATTTTTTTCTAAATTTTTGTTACGGTCGAAAAAAACCATTTACGCATTTTATATACGCAAAATATGAGGCAAAACACTCAACAAACACGAAGAAATAGAAAGGCCGTGAAATTTAATACATATATTTAAACGAAAAACGGCAATCAAGCAAATTTTGAAGGTGTCGAGGCATCCCAGTAGGTCGGCAAAACATCGAAGATACCGCAGTGGAGCTAAAGCATAACATGAAGAAAAATAAGCAAAGCTAAATAAAAACACACCAGATAAAAAGAACTGAATCAACGCTTCTGTCCAAGTAGAGCATGGATGAAACTGTCCGTTGTATTAACCGTCGGTTGATTGCAGCAGTTGGAGAAGAGTTATAAACCCTGAAAAAGAAAAAAAATAATTAAAACAAACCCAAAAAATAATAAAGTCCGTTATCCAACGATCCAGTACAGTTGGGGGGGGGTCAACTGACCCTCTCCGAGTAGCTCCTCACAAACCGAGTTCCTGAGTGAAACCCGTGAGGCGATGGTAGGTTCCCAGAAGAAGTTATGGCCTCTGAAAGGTTAAGAAAGTTAGTTAACAAATATAAATAATTAATTAAAACTTACGTGAGTCAGCAAAGTCTAAGAAAATTCGTCGCGTGATTATTCATGGTGAATAATCCGTGAATCATCGAGCCGCCTGACACTAGCAATCTGCAACACACAGTTACGAAATCCTATAATAAATCAAAACTTACCAAAAATTTTTGGAAACACACGGACAAGTACACACCCAAAAACCATAATGCTTAACCAACCAGCATTGCAGAGTTTCTTAGACTCTTTGTTTGCAGAAGACAATTGACTGAAAAGAGACAGCCGAACATTCCATCTACAGTATAAAATAACAGTCATTTTTCAGTTGAGACGACACTGATACGAAATTTACACTTACGTGTTACATTGAAACGTCACTTCACCGAAGCAATTTCGAGCGAAAACTAGAATAGTTGATCGATGATAATCTAACAGAAATCTTCACAGAGATTTCATGTTTTTCGGTTGTGGTAGGTCAATTATGCCGTCAATTTTTTCTTTTATAGGCTGGACGACTTCGGCGGAAATATTAAATCCCAGAAATTGAACAGTTTAAGAGCGAAAGTTGCATTTGTCAATATTCATCTCCATAGCGGCATCGGCTAATAAATTCAATATAGTGGCAATATGGTTCTCGTGGTCGTCTGCATTTTCTGAAATGATAATAATATCGTCAACATAAGATCACGTGAACTCTTGATATCCATGGAGTAGGGCGTCCATGTGACATTGAAACATCTGAGCAGCGTTTCGTAGATCAAATGACATCGTTGTGTATTCGAACAGGCCAAACGGTGTCACAATCGCCGTCTTTTCAATATCCTTGGCATCAATCGGAATCTGGTGAAATGCTTTTTTTAAATCGAGCGTTGTGGAAATTGCCTTTCCCGATATTTTGACAAGAATTTCCGCAATTCTCGGCAAAGGATACTGGTCCAGTTTAGTGACCGAGTTCAGTAATCGGTTATTACCACTAGGTCTGAAGGTGCCGTCATTTTTCTTCACTAAAAATAAACGGAAAGGACCAGGGGCTTGTGCTTCGTCGGAGTGTACCTTGGAGTAACAATTGATGAAATTCTGCTCTTACCGATCTCAAGGCGTAATTTGATAATTTCCTGACACGCTGCACGATAGGATGACCGTTTGTTTCAATCCGGAATGTTTGATTGCTACTGAGCGCGGTACTGACGGTAGCTTGCAGACTGGCCTTGTTGGATCCCATCATGGTGAAGCTATCTGTAAAAATTTTGTTGCGGTGACAATCAACCTTAATGTCTTCATGAGCCAGGAAATGGGAACCGAGAATCGCTCGTTGAGTGTCAGCGAGGATGAAGCGCCAAGAAAACAGTTTGGGTGAACCGACCAGACGGAAACTGAGTGAGCAATGTCGGTCTGTGAACTCGTGGCACTGTCGTATTCTCTGGATCCCAAATTCCTGGAAACATTACTCATGTCATATCATATGTCAACTTATTATTTGTACCACGTCATGTAAATTTGTATTGTTTAGATTTATGTAATTTAGATTTAGCTTTACATCGCTTAGAATCATATCAATATTAGAATTATATCAATATCATCTTTCACCCGGGTTTGCGTCATTGATATCGTCTAGACTCACATTGTTTAAAGTGAATATTGATATTTTGAAAGTTTTGAACGTCGGATTATTCGGACAATTTAAAAATGCAAATAACAACTTTAAAAGTAAATTGTAATTATATTGTAATCAAAAAATATATAAAAATAGTTTAATCAAAATATTTTAAATCTATTTGAAAGTGATTTAAAATATTTTTATAGTATATCACAACGTAAAGATTTATTTAATCATAAATAATATATTTCAAATAATAAATTAAAATATTTTTGATTATAATTTAAAATTATTTTAGTTAAGAATAATCTAATAAATTTGTTTAAATAATTAGAGGTTTAGAAATAAAATTTAAAAATTTGCCAATCTAAAACGATGTCTAACTACGAATGTTTTGTTTTGATATAAATTTTTATTCGCTAAACGCGACCAATTCCATTTTCGCAAAAACCACCTCAGTAGGTGTCAATTGCCGTTTGAGAAAACAATATGTTTTTTTCACGTTCCATTCTTTACAAGGTACCAGAGACATATTATCAACATAAAAATTGACAGCCAACCAAAAGCTAATCTTTGAGATGAAACTTCTCACACTCAATGTCCCGGAAGTAATTCGAGTTGTGACGTAAAACAAAGTACTGGAAATCATATTAGTGTTCTTAATTGACAAGAAAGACCGAATTCGAACGTGTGATGATATAAATTTAACGACGGATTAGTCATTTTGTTATTTGATAGTTTTGTTATTTCTCGTTGAAATTTGATTTTTTTTAGAAAGTGAAAAAATTATCAAGAAGTAATTTATTTTATTTGCTAGTTTTCTCATTATCTTTTTATATGTATAGGACAGCGAAATTGCATCTTTGTAATATTATTTATTAATTGAATAATTTCATTATATATAGTGACCAATTCACTAAACACGACCAATTCCATTTTCGCAAAAACCGCCTTAGTAGGTATCAATTGCCGTTTGAGAAAACAATATGTTTTTTTCACGTTCCATTCTTTACAAGGCACCAGAGACATATTATCAACATTAAAATTGACAGCCAACCAAAAGCTAATCTTTGAGATGAAACTTCTCACACTCAATGCAATCAACTTAATATTAGCCATCACATCCAATCCAAAAAAAAATCCAAAATCTCATGGATGTGATTCAACTGAAATGTATGACTAAATGTCGATCTGAGAGAATCTGGTGTCATTTAAACTATACTAGATATGAGACTTGTGACACTCAGTATAATAACACATTCAGTCAGTACAAGACATTTATAAAATGCTTTTTATTTTGAATTTCTTCGTTCTTTCCCAATATTTCACAAAATAAAATGTTTTATTGTCGATTTTATAAACATCGAAAAGTAAAATCTATAGAAAAAGATAAAAAGAAGAATACACATTTATTATATATATGCCAATTCTGAATGTTAATTGATGGGTTGTAGTGTCTTATTAGTAGAGATTCACAAAACTGTCGTTCGTAATGTAAATCAAAACCCTTTTGTAGAACAGAAAACTCATCTTTTGAAATGGATGAAGTCCTATCCTTACAACATAACCAATGATCAAGAACCTTACTCGATCGACTCATTTGCGATTGACCTAGAACCTCATTTGGGAATCTCTACTATTAGGACACTACAACCCATCAATTAACATTCAGAATGGGCAAAGTAAGGTCATTTCAATACTTAAAATTTTTAACTAAAATATTTTTGCCTTTATTACCCAATAATACTTTAATGAATAATAATATTCAATCCCTAATATACCTTTTAAAGTTAATGTGTCTATTAAAATTGTTTTCAAATTGCTGATGATGATTTATGTAAACATCGAAACATGTCCAATAATTATATAAAAAAAGCTTTAATCAAATTATATTTTCGAAATATTAAACTTTCGTTCACAAGACTCAATATTATATATATATATATATATATACATAATATTATTTATTATATTAAATATACATATATCAACTTGAAATTATGTAAATTCTACAAGGATTTGTAAGGTCCGTAATAACTAGAAGTGTTAAAATGAAACCCTATATTGTCTATTATGAATCCCATCAAAAACATAGAACTTGAGTTAGTGATACAGATGAAGCAAACAGAATAATTAGACAAACCCCAGAAAAATTTTATCATTGTAATACAGACTGTCATATAAATATTCTGCGAAGCAGTTTATTAGCGGTAGTAAAATTTTATTGATAATCATAAATAAAAACAAGATAAACAATAAGAAATTTATAGACTTTATAATAATCTGAAACTGTTTCTACTACTTTTTATCTATACTAAAAATAAATAACAAAAAACACAAATTTGAATATAAATAAAAATGTAGTATTTTAAATAATATATTTAAATTTTATTACTTAACAAGCAAAAAAACAATATTACAACAAAACAATATGGTTGATTATTGTCAAGCAATAAACTGGGAGTCTTGGAAAGTATACGAAGAAATCCAGTGGTCAGTCGATCAAATGAATACTAATTGTAAAAGAGCTAACTGAAAACGTGTTTCAGTGAACTCCTTTAACGTAACAAAAAAATAAAGATAAATAAATAAAAAATATGTATTTTTAAAAGTCAAAAAATTTTCGTCAAATATATTGTGATTAATTTCGACGGATCAACCGTCATCATCAGACTGAATTAACATTGATATACTCGCGTTTATATATCAAAGCAATGTTTATGTAATCATTATGTCATTTAAATCATGAAAATACTTTCAATAAAGTTGAAGAGGATGGTGTTTGGACATTGATTTTAGGATCACAAGATTTGATCAACAATGCTTCACACAGAAATGTCGATTACCTGTCAAAAATTAACTCCGTCTGTTTACGCTGTTTGTTTACTGTTCCTCAGATGAGAATTGACGATTTATATAGGAATTTTAATGAGGTAAACTTGACGAATATAGAACTACTTGGAATTACTGTAATATCTTCTAGTGTTCAAAATCCGGATAAGAACTTTTAAATAGGAAGGAATAATTTGGATAAGACTGTAGTAAGATTATATGACCAAATTCAAGTGTAATTAATTATTATTTTTTTAATCAATTTATCGTTTGGTTTTATTTATATATAATTTTATATATAATTTATTATATATAATTTATATATAATAATTGACTGGGTCACTATACTAATATAAAACTCATCGAGAATCGTCAAGTAATCAACAATGAACTGTGAATGTATATATAGACCTCCAGTAGCCAACTGATCAAAGGAATATCAATATACAAGCCTGGATTTTTTCCTGTTTTTATTAAGAAAACTGCATTGCTACTGATTTTTATAATTTTTTATGGACCATAAAAAATATTTTCAAAGTTTCGTGTGTTCGATTTCCTTACATATGATTGTAGTGAATTTTTCTTCATCTATGAGTTCCTGTTTGGTGCAATGAATTTGGATTGGAATCTGAACAAAGTAACTCTTTGTTTTTTAGTTTTTGTTAAACCTCCTTGGCGTTAAAATTGTTAAGTAAAAATAACAGCATGGATTTAAAATTTTTTTAACAAGTATAATAATAACAATGAAGAGAAACTTTAAATTATATGAAATTTAAATCAAAAGGCAAAGGGCGAAAATATATAATGGGCACTAGTTAATTCATTTTGTATTTTTGTTTGAGGAAATGTGGTTTTCTTTTGCAGATGTCTTGTGATGGATATTTTCCTGAGATGTTATTTTGGTTTTGACCTATATGCTAGCAATTACTCAGAGAGTTGTTTCAATCAATTGTTATCCACCGCCTGCAACGTAGAATACATTCAAAAGTTTCGGTAGCGGTCGAAGAACCTTGTTTGTTTGGTACTACAGGGACCAATTCAGAGTATTCAACCGACAAGGATCGGCTCAGCATAGCATGGTAGACTAATTTTGAAGAGACTGCGAGAATCCCATAGTAATACGGTGTGATATCAACGAATCAAGCCGTCCATTGCAGATCCTCCTGAGCATCATTCAAATTCTAATCCATCTAAACGAATCAAAAAACGATGTTTCATTAGATAAAACACACCGGGCATTAAAAATGAAAGAAAAGATGAATATGTTGACTAAAAACTATTTATTCGAATTTACATTCAGTTTGTACATGTATTAAAACAAGTCCTTTTCAATTTAATTTTTTATCTATACATTTTTAAATACATTTTTACACAATAATTAAGATTTTATTTTTAACAGTTTTTCTTCGGAACACCACAGATGCATTATCGAAATTGTACATAATAAAGTTTTGTTTGTACACAACTACAATGTTATATTTTCGTTCGATAAATCTGTACTTATTTTTGAGAAAATAAACTGCGAAATAGAATTTGGTCTCATAATTTTTAAATATAATAATTACATAAAATGCATAAAAATATTCAATAAGTTTAGTTAATATTTCAAATTTATACTGAATTCTAATTTTGTTTATTGCTCGTCCAATGGGGTCAATCGTACGATTCTATATCACTCTGAAAGTAATAATGACGGCGAATAAGATTTATCGGATTAGGAAAAGTCAAAATCAACAAATTCGATATCAAACTCAAAAAAATTTATTTTCGGTTTAAATTGTCATTATTGTTTATGAATTATATGATAATATTAAAATTTCTAAAAAAATTTTTAAAATATATTAAATTTAATAAGTTAAAATCGTTTACTGAAAATATTATTAAAATTCATAAGTATCAAACTTTAATTAATTAGTACTTTAATTTAATATCATTAAATTAATTTCATTAGATTCAAATAATTAATCAAATAACATATCAATCCCACCTGAGTAGGAGAGTCACAAATCTAAACAGCATACAAACAACAAACTTACAACATTCACAATTATCCCTCACAATCATTAAATAAATTTATTTAGAATTATTCTGAAGATAATCAACATGAGTAAAAATCTTCCTCAACAAATTTCAATCGACATAAAATAATTATAAATATATCCCAGTATATAAATGAAGCTTTTGAAACAAAAACAAAGTGATAAGTTCGAGGTTTTTAAGCTCTTAATGAGCGTACTGTGTAAGATCTAGTGAAGTTGTATAAACATAGGCGCCATAACAGGGGGGCTGGGGGCTTCAGTCACCCAGATTTTGACAATAAAAGGTAAGGCATACATTAGCCCCCCAGTAGCTATATAAGAAATTGAAATGTATTAAGTTAAAAAAATTTGTGGACATCCTTTTTTGTCTAACTACAAACAGACATTAGGTTTTTTTATTATCACAAGATCGTTAGTTTCTAAATTATGTTTTAATGAATATGGTAAAATATATATTAGTGTTTTATGACACATGGTTGGCTCTTATTCTATGCGTTATAGGCCTACTCCGGATAATTTTTCATATAGCAAAGGCTGACACTGTTCTCTACTTGTTGCATAGAAATATTATTTCTTACATAGATTAATTTATATGTTGTTCTATTTTTTTTAATAGAACATTCTTATTGAATAGTTTAGTAAATTAAATTATATTTAAAATGCGGAAACTTGTATCAGATTCATTGAGTTTTAACATATCGAAATGTGTATATTTTGCTCTTTTATCACTTTTATAAATCAATTTAAACATGTCAAAACGCTTAAGTTCGTTGTTGCAGTTTCTTAACACGTCAGTAAATTTTTTTAATAAAAGAAACGTTATTCTATTTGGTTTGTTCGTATATGTACGTATGTATACGCTTATCACACCTTTTTGTGGTTACCAGAAACTTTTTAATATAATTTTAATTAATATAAATATTTAAAAAATTACGAAAAATTAGTCAAAAAACATTCGTTAAAATATATTGTGATCAATTTCGATGGATCAAACGTAATCATCAGACTAAATTAACAATGATCTATAGAAAGAAAGTTGATGCAGGATATTAGCAACATCACACTTCGCGTGTAAACTTTGGTCCTGGCAACCCTCACAGAAAAGACTTTTTTGAGTATATTGTTAATTGTATCGTTTAAATAAAATTTAAGTAGTTTCATGGCTTCAAAAATAAACTCAATTCTGAACTTTGGGGGGGGTTCTATTAGGTACTATTGCTCAGGACAGTTTTTTTTTCTACCAGGTGTAAAACCGTTCCGGCGCCTCTGTGTTCAAAGCAGCAACTTGTATATCAGTATAAAAAATAATGCAAGTGATATATTGATGGTGAATCTAAATTATAAATAAGGGATGCGGTGGCAGTAGCACTATCAATGTTAATATATATATGAAGAGTTAGTTGAAATTTGCATTTCACCAAAATAGTTTATTATTTTTATAATTTGAAAGTTTTAAAAAAAGTAACAAAATAAAAATGTTTTGAATTTAAAAATTATATTATAAAGAAAAACATCAATAATTAAATACTTTTTTAAAATTATATCAATTGATGTATTTTAATAAAAGTTTTGAAATAAGAATTTTAAAATAAATAATAACAGATAAAATTTTATAATATTTCAAGAAATAATTTTTTAAATAAAAGGATTATGGAAATTTAAACTAATTAGTTTTAGGATATAATTTTATAAAAATTTTTTGCCATAATTTAAAAAATAATTATCTTAATTTAAAGTTTTAAAAAATTATAATATAATTTTATAATTTTATAAAATTTTTTGACTTTTAAAAATTCATTGTCGTCATTTTTTAAATATTTATATGTATCTTTATTCACTTTCTTTCATTTAAATAAGTTTTGGTTTCCCTTATTTGCCCCCTGTTTATACAGCAAATGAAAAACAAAATAAATTCAAACTTTTATTTTTCTTTATATTTGTCATAATTTTATGGATTTTCGGTATTTTTCGTAATAAATGTATTTTTGGATTTCTTATTATTGGTTAATAATAAATTATTTGATTATATCTTTCAAAAAAAATAATGATTTTATGGACACAGAGTATTCCACAAGTTAAAGAATTGGAAACGGCACTTCAAAGATCATTAAATCATTCTAAATCAATAATCGAAACATAGGCGCCCACAGGATTTTTTCCAGGGGGAAATAAAAACTTTCCATTGGTAGATTTTTTTCTGTTGGAGGGCAAATTTTAATTGATATAATCTTCAAAAATAAATGTTGAAAAACTTGGGCCATTTGATTCCTCTAGCCAAGACTTCTTAAAAACTTTCGAATATCCATTATGGGAGTAAGATTTTTTATTAAGAATATCTAAAATCAAAGATAGAACGCATTATAAAAATAACAATATATAATTTCAAAATGGTATTAACAATTGCATATAATAAAATATTATTTAAGGACTATTATATTACAATAAAATAAAATAATTAGTTATTCATGTTTTTAATTTAATAAATGTAATTGAAAGTTAAAATATTCCATTTTAAGAAAAACAAAAGTTGATAAACAATATTTATTATTTTAAATACTTCTACAGTTTTGTGAATATTAAAACAAGTTTTATTTTTAAAAATCTTCAAATATTAAATAAAAGTTTGAGTTAAATTATTTTTAAATATAGCGAATTAAAAATATAAATCTGTAATCTTGGTAGAGGAGACACAATCCCAAAAAAAACATACAACAATCAAAACATTCCTCACTGTAATATTTATAAAAACACATTATAAAAGTTTAATAATGATCAGAAATTAAATAATTATATTAAATATTATATTAAATTAAATAATTATAAATAATTAAATAATTATAAATAATTAAATAATTATCCCTTACAAAGTTGTTGATATTGTTTACTAGAATGCAGCATCTCTTTATTTTTATAATTTAATATTTAAATTTTTTTGTAAAGGTTTAATTTTTAATTTCAGGGGGCAAATGACCGCCTTGTGGGCCATTGTGAATCATCATCAAATTATTCAATCCATACGTTTTGAGTCAGACCGAATAAATTGAGATTCCCTATAGTCTCATACTTTTATAGAACGAAAACACATATTTAAACTACAGTTTGTTCTCATATCTCAGGACAAAATTCTTAAATTTTGTCCCGTTAAATAATTTTTATAACAATTTATTACAATAAATTTTAAAAATATAATACTTTAACTCCATATTTTTCATCAAAAACACAAAATATTTTTAAATTTTTTTAGTTTATTGTTGATTAATAAATTAAAACAAGTTAAATAATAAGTTAAGCATGAAGGTTTTTTGTTTTATACTTATTAAAAAAAATTCAATTATGATTACCCTAAAGTTCCGAGTATAACCCGCACCCCGTGAATAACCCGCAGTTCGCTTTTTTTTTAAATGGCACTTTTTCCTTTGTATAACCCGCACCCCGTGTATAACCCGCACCCTTTA
>MQRK01228050.1:13968-29353 GCA_001938485.1 Girardia tigrina
TTTCCATCAGGGTCCAGTAGCTCGAAGAGATTAATGAAGAGATTAATCCTTGGATGAGACTTTCCGGATACATTAACCATTTACCGAAAAAAAAACAAATGAGGAAGCCTTCCTCGGTTTTACAGGCACATCTTGCAAAGAGCACTTTTTGAGATTGAAGGTAAGTTCCAACAAAAGGGCATTTTCAACCAGAAAGTCAGCCATATGCTGAAGACCCTTTTCGTTATCAGATATTATGACTGTGTCATCAGCATAGGCCTGAATGGAGAATTTCATTCCCCCAGCAATGTAAGGTGTAGTATTTGCATAAGATTGAACTGCTACTAGAAGAGGATTTATATAGCAACAAAAGAGAAGCATGGATAAAGGGCATCCCTGTTTAACCCCTTTATTTTAACGCCAATGAGGTTATGATCGTCTCCCCAAGATACGTTCGTGGTGTTATTGTTGTAAAGGTTACGTAAGAGATCAACTGATTCCTTGGACATACCCATTTACCAAAGATCAAAAAAGAGGAGGCTATAGTTAACATTGTTAAATGCATTCCATATGTCAAAATACATCAAATATAGCCTCTTTAACGAGTCTCTCTTATCAATATATTGCTCTCTCAAAAGTGCATCGTGTCGTTTACCATGATTTTGAATCAGATTCAGAATCATATTACTTTCATGAAAGCCTGAGAAAGCCCCAATACACTTTTGATTGACATCCAGTAGTTTGTATGTTTTAACCCTAGCAATGAGCTCATTTTAGGCCACTTTTGCATGTAATTTAGCCGGCGAACCTGTTACGGAGATGGGTCTTAGGTTCTCCGGCTTATTATAAGTCTCCCTATCCGGTTTTGGGATCATAAGGGTTTTAATCATTCTCCAGTTGTCCGGGTATTCACCAGAGGAGAATATCACAACACTAAGATTACATTGGACAAATTATGAACAAAAGCAATTGTTAAGAAAAACCTAAACGATGAAAACATTTAAGAGCACAAGAAAAATTCCAAATACGATATTCTGAAGAATTTAATTTTTTTATTTTCCTAAAACTATAATAAGTTATTTAAACCTCTTTTTAAATACTTTTTTATAACTTTAATTTAACGTTACTTAAAATTTAGTTTTGTATTTCAAAAATTATAATAAGTTACTGAAAATTTTGTTTTTAAATATTTTTTATATTTTTAATATAACGCATTAGGTTGATGCAAAAGATATGTCGTTTTTAATGTATTTAATATTCATTGTTTGAAATATTTAAAAAATAAATAGATTCATATTTAAATTTACTTTAAAGATTAAACTTTACTCTATATTTTGATATAATTGTTATGACATTATTGTTGTTAATTTAAGGTGTAGTTATTTTATTTTAGAAATGTTAGAAAAGAAGGAAATCAGAACAATTTTATTCTACGACAGAAACGGCTCGGAATATTAACAATGTATTTGGACAACATACCACTAATTTACAAATAGTACAACCTTTGTTTCCTAAGTTTCGTAGTTGCAACGAGAGCCTTGAAGATTAAGAACACGGTAGTCGACCATCACAAGTTGATGACGACCATTTGAAGAAGTTAATCAATACCGACCTGCATAAAAATTCATGGGAAGTCGCTCAAGAACTCGGCGTTTACCAATCAACAGTTGTTCACCATCTGAAAAAAGTCAGGAAAGTAAAAAAGCTGGACAAGTGGATGTCGCACGAATTACACGAAAATAAAAAAAATCGTCGTTTTAACATGTGTTCTTCTTTGCTTTTGCGTAATCAAAGCGACCCGTTTCTGGATCGAATTGTAACGTGCGACGAAAAATGGATCCTATACGACAACCCACGACGTTCAGCTCAGTGGTTGGATTTCAATGAGGCTCCTAAGCCTTTTCCGAAGCCAAAATTACACAAAAAAGTCATCGTAACTGTTTGGTGATCCGCACGCGCTTTAATCCATTACAGCTTCCTAAAACAAGGTGAAACAAAGTATTGTCAGCAAATTGACAAAATGCACCAAGAACTACAAAAAAACGGCCGACATTACTCAATAGAAAGATGCCAATTCATCTGCATGACAACGCTTGTTGACATGTTGCAAGAAAGACCATGTTGAAGTTGAATGAACTAGGATATGAAACTTTGCCTCATCCACCGTATTCACTAGATCTGTCTCCTACAGACTATTACCTTTTCAAACATTTCAGTCAGTTCCTTCGCGAAAAATGCTTCAAAAACCAAGGAGATGCTGAAAGAGCCTTGGACAACTTTATCGCCTACGGAACTCCAGAATTTTATGAAACTGGAATAAAAAACTTGTTATCCATTGGCAACAAAATGTGTTCAATGTAATGGTTTTATTTTGACTAATAAAGTTAATTCTAAAGAAAGTTATGTTCATTTAAAGTTGGTGGTTAAAAAACGACATTTCTTTTGCATCAAACTAATAACTTAATATTTAATTTTGTATTTTAAATATTGTATTAATTTTTAAAAAGTTGTTTTTTTAGATTTTAATTCAAAAATTTAGAAGAGTTTCCTGAAATCCTCACCGACTGTAAATGCAGTTGATCTGTAGAAATTCTTGCTGTTACTAAGTTTGTGCTGAATCATCTGCCTCATCATTGGCCACTTGTCCATCACACTGCAATACATATATTGTAGAGGTCTTTCAAGTGGTACATTTTTATCTGCAGATGATTTTTGTTTACATAAAAAATGTAAGAAGTGATCCCATTTTTGTGTTAGAAATCGCCTTTAATTCTTGCAACCAATTTTCTACTGTAACTTCAAAATCTTTATCCTTTTTTTATGGAATTCCACTTATGAACAATTTCTTCTTGGCACATCTTTCTGCTCTTCATAGGATATGCTACTACGTACGCATTAAAAAGACGCTCGTGCATTTTGTTTTTATCCATCATCAATTTGCTACAAACAAATAAATTAAAAATTAAATAAATCATAGAATTTATAATATTAAAACAAATTGAATTAAAAATCTAATGATTAATTTTAAAAGATGTTATATTTTTGTAAAATATTTAGTTTTTTATAAAATTTTGCAACAAAATGTTAGCCATTACACATATATGTATAGTCTTCGTTTTTAAGATGTTTAGTTTTTCTTCATCAGTAAACTTAATGATAAAGGCTGATAAACAGACTAATAATTTGGGAGATTGAAGCACGTACATAATTTCGAGGTGACGTCACATTTCACAAACCCCCTCCCCCCTCCAGCGTGACGTCATTTATGGACAGCTCCTTGATATTGTTTTGTTATCGTTACTGGTAGCATATATCGATCTTCATCTTTGCACAAAAATGTTGACAGAAAACAATTGATAATACATATAAACTCTTAAGAAAAAAACAATTATTGCTAATAAAAATAATAAATAGCCAGGCACATAGAATTTTATTCAATGAAAAAATGAGTCGAATGTAGTCTGTCTTTTGTTATTGTAACATTTCATTTGTACAAAATCTGCATAGATATTCAGAGCAGAAGTAGGATTCCCTTCATTTCCTTCCTGCATAAAATAACGCTGTAACACGGTCATACATTTTTTTTGCATCCTGGTTAGTCACAGGTACAATTGACTCATCATCGTCATCGTCAATTAATTTTTCATGTTTTGATTTAATAGTTTCTACAATGTAATCTTCACTGTCTTCATTATGATCTATTGTTAAAAATTCTTCATAGTTAATAATAGGAACTTGCAACATATTCTCATTTTCTTCGTCGCTTAAAAATTTGGAAATATATCAGGGTTTAAAGCCACAATTGATAAAACAGTTCTGTATTGTACTGGTTTTTATAGCTCGCCAACTGTCAGCGACAAACAGCGACATAATTTCTTGGCATTTTGGTAAGGGTTTTTTTAAAAATAAATAAACAAGATAAGGTCTAAATTTACTGTTCCAATTAAGCGAAATATTGTCCAAATTAAACAAACAATTTCATTATTTATTTCTTGTTTTTGTTTCGGTTCTTTGAGAATTGTCCCAAATAAACGGCTGTCCCAATTAAGCGATGCCCCAATTAAGCGGAATCGACTGCATACAGAATAATCGAAATGTCTAATTTAAGCAAATTAATTCAAAGTATTGACATTGTTGTTGCAAGGTACTATACGTTTTACAGTAATACTATCACTGACATCCGTGCCCTTTAAACTCTTGCTAAAAATTCGGACTAATATTTTTTGAAGTCAATTCATCTCTGCACTTATATTTTCTTCACTTTCAAGCTTCGGAAAATCTGTTTGCAAAGTGTACCTCGTTGAAGTTTTCCTTGTACATTTTCAATGACGGATTGTAAACGCTTCAATAAGCTCGATATCAAAGGGTCAAATATTACATTCATATATTTTGATGACGTTAAATTTTTTTATCATTTCTTTAACAATATCAAGTTCGAAAGAAACAAATAAAGGTGATTTATCTAATATAAAAGTTGTTATAATTTCATTGATTAAAGCTGATGAGTCGCCTTTATAATCCTGTTTTTGAATAATATTTTTATACTTCACGCAAAGCATGATATAACATATTGAGACTATTCGGTTATTCATTGAAATGAATGATGATGATCGACACCAAAACTGCCATTTTAAGTACAACATGCGGATAAGTCAATAAATCGATAATAGGTAAAGAAATATTTGAATCATAGCTCTCTTTGTTCTAATGATCATGAAATTGTCTTCCAAAATAAGATCCCTTGAGTTTGAGTTATTTTTCGAATTTTGATTAATATTAACCGATCTGCTTGATGGAAACTTTGTAGGGAGAGTACTATAAGTCTTCTGATTTCTTCTGAATACGTTCATCAAGCGAAATTGAGGCATTGTATGAATTGGATATAACCGGATATTCCTTTCCTGGGGACTCTTTTGTTAAAGAACTGTGACTTAAAGGTTTTCAGAGAAAGTGAAACTACTTCAAGAGATTTTGGTTTATGAATATCAGACTGCAACTAATTTCACTGGACAATCATGGGTTTGGGCTTATCTACTTTCTCTAAATTATTTTATTAATGTGATATTATGTTCTTGTTGTGATTTGTTGGTTATTGGTGGTTGACTTTTTATTTTTTCATATTTGTTTTTTCTAGGCGTATTATTATTTTCTGGTTGTGGTTATTTTGAATAATAATCGATTTTGCAAATTATCTTCAGAACTTGACGTACAGATAGAAACATCAGACTGTTGGTTTGATCGGTGGCCATTTATATTTCTCGCCTTTTTTACAATCAAACAACAACGATAATAATGATCATTTTTATAATTATTAAAATTATAAAATTATTAAAAATTAGAATAAGCATACGAATGAAAGAATAATATATTCATACATACGAATTACAACTTGATCAAATCAATTTAATGTATTATTTATTATTTTTTTTGATTCTTAAACGTTTTTAGTGTAATTTAAGAGACATTTCTTAGATGCTCTCCTCTATCAAGTTTAAATCTCGGAGTTCATCACTCAAGATGAAAGTTTTCGTACTTTTGAATATTATCTCTTCAGAATGAATTTCTTATTGTTTGATTAGAGATTATATATATCCAAGGAACTCTTTAGAGCAGCGGGTTTATATCTTTGTAATGCAACGACCCTTTTAATACAATTTTAAATGAAATTAATTTTGTCAATAGGTCTAATTAACTATACTATTGCTACTCAATACTGTTATCAATCGTAATGTAAACATCTGATATGGTAAAAAAAGTTTTACAATAACATGTTATACAGTTGACATATTAGAATATAAATAATAACACATGTTTTCAATGGTCTTGGGCTACCCCTGGAAAATCGTCAGTCGACCTTCGACGGAGTCGCGACACATATGTTGAGAATTGATGCTTTAGAGAAACAAAAATTAACCTCTTAGTATCTCATTTACATTTTTCAACTCAGTTTGAGAATTGTTTGTTGCACATCGGTAATGACGGACCCTGAGTATTTTCCAAGGACACAGTAATTCTACAAAAAATCCTAACAACGAAGTTCATCTTGACATCACCGAATCAGAAATTCCATCTGAAAACAAAACCTCCACCTCAAAATGAAATCTCTCAGATTCCGAAATATCCTCTCTGAACTCTAAAAGAAAAACGCAAAAACAAAAAAACTCAACAAAGCCGCTACCTAACACCAATGCAGTTACCTTTGTTTCTAGCTATGCTTTCCATTCTATATTAAAAAGCTTCTCATCTTGGAAGAATGAGCGTTGATTCTAGTCCAGTTTTTAGACATCGCTATCTTCTGGTAATCATTATTTTTCAAGTCATTGAAGTAAACTCAAAACTCAGACAGTTAAAATTTATTGTTTTAATGTTCAAATCAGCTAACGAGCAATATTAAAGGAACTCTGGAGACAAACAAAAATAATCTTGTAATATCTCATTTACACTTTTCAACACAGCTTTTGAAACGTTTGGCGCACATCGGAATTGTCCGAATCCCTAACATTGAACGACCAGGTAAATTGGTAAAACTAGTATGCATGTAGCATACTCTGACCAGTCCTACACAGAGTGAGTAACAGGTAGCGTAAGAAGAGGATTCACTATAAAATGGTTTAATTAACTTATGTATATTATAATGTTTATATATAATCATAACCATATGATAATAGAACACGATAGAAACAATAACAAATATCCAAGGAGTTGCATTGACAAAATAAGTTGTGTTTGGTATAAAAATATATTCAAATCAACAGAATTGAACTGTACAACCTTCAGGAACAATATTTATGCACATAACAAGCGTATTGAAACAATGATCAATATTAAATTATTAATATTGAATTATTTTTACTATTTTAATTACAATTATGCATATGACTATAATTATAATAATTAATTAAAATTATAATAATATGAATAATAATAATAAGAAATCTTTCGGAATTTAAGTTAGAATTCCTATTTATATTTTCGTCATTTTTATTTTTATTCCAGCGCTCCTTCTCCTTGTCCAAAAGACAGACTCAATCTAGTCATATTTCAAGTTTGTCAAACATTTTATATTGTATTTTATGTTAAAATGTTTTACTCGCTTAAATGACATAAATATTACAATCTGATAATTTTGTTACTATATTTTGTAGGTTACAAATTGTTTTTGCATAACAATTATAGTTTATTAGAACGAAATTACAAGGGAAGGTCCCCAAGTGCCACACGCTAATGAAACAGCCACTATTTTTTTAAGTTACTTATTAGCCCAATAGAAATAATCGGTGTGAATATTTCGCTGATGGATCCTTGAGGACTAGCCCCTGCACCGTAAAGTTCAGTATTTAGGCTTTATTAGTTATTAAAAAAACATTATATTGTGAAAATTTATGTTTTATCGTGTTAAAAATTAATAGTTGAGAACCTTTGAAATTCTTAGAAGCAGACTAGACATCATTAAAAAATTTTAAAAGCTTCCTGTCAGTTCCAACACCAAATGTATCAAATTAGTTCGACACTAAAAGTATTTTATAGAAAAGTATGGGTTTATAGTATTCTAACTTTAAGAAATTTTGTGTATATAGAACTGTTATTATAACATATTTTTAACTTTGAAATTTTTTCTAGAAGTTCCTGGTTGCTCCAAAAGTGCTGGCAGTCATCCTTTTCAGATTTTTAAATTTATATTATTATTTTAAGTACATAATCTTAACGAAACATTTCTTTATGAATCAGTTACTATATAAAAAAAATATTTCTAATTTTTTCCGAGAAAATTTGTTTTAAATGTACTCTTCAAATTTCAAGAAGTCTGTATAATACTTCATAGAACAATAAACAATCATATTTCATCCAAGATGTTCAATTAAGGACTAAGTGCGAAAAATATTACTAACTTTAAATATCTATAACTCCAACATAAATTCACAAATTACAAAAAACTATGCTGTTGTTTGAATAAATCAAAATAAAATTAATTTTAGTATTCATTTTTAAATTTCATTTTTCATGAACATGTGGTCAGAAACAGGAAGTCGCGAATTAATTATTCGTTTATTTCAAGAAAATCAACATTCCAGTCAGAAAACAATTGCCAGAAATTTTGGTTTTCTTGCAAAGAAAAAATGTTGCATTATGGATGATGAGACTTATGTGCTTTGCAAGTTTTCGCAGCTATCCGGTCAAGAATTTTACTCTGCAACTAAGAGAGGAGGAGTTGAAGAAAAATTTAGAAGCAAGAAAAATCCAAGTTTTCCAAAATATTTCTTGTTTGGCAGGCTATATATGGATGCGGGAAAAAGAATAAACGCTTTGTCACATCTGTCACAATAAACACAGAAGTCTATGTGAAGGAGTGCTTGCAAAAGTGTTTATTACCATTCATAAGTCAGCACGGAGGTCTTAATTTATTTTGGTCAGATTTGGCATAGTCTCACTATGGTAATTTTCGTACCAAGAAGTGGTACGAAGATAATAACGTCGATTTGGTGCAAAGAGAGGCAAACCTACCAAATCGTCCAGAGCTTCGCTAAATCGAAATATATTTGGCCCTGGTTAAAAGGTAATTAAAGATGATAAACAAGAGGGCACAGAAAATTGCAGATTTTCGGAACAAGTTGAATAATGCATCCAAAAACGTGACAGAAACTATAATTGCAAGTCTAATTGACTACATAATGTTGACAGACGAATCTTTGTTTCACCTATCTTGAGCAGTGTCACGACACAACAATGTTCGGTGAGATCCAAAGAATCCACACGCTCAAGAGCAGATTATAAGCTCTCTCCAGAGAATTATGATGTGGTGTGGAGTAACTTCGGTGCGTGCCTTGGGATCTTACTTCGTTGATGGTCCAGTCAATGCTGATTTACAAAATAAGAACGATTTCAATTGATTTCTTGTCACAAAACTCCACACATAAAATGTTACATGTTAAATATTTGTCAATATTGTAGCTTCAAGTTTCAAGGTCCAGTCAAGTTTTCAGTCAAGGCTTATCTACACCTTCAGCAAAAAATTGTGTGGCCTTATGCGAGATACAAAGCACGACGGGGCTCCTGTCCATTATGCAGCTTAGGTACGCAGCTGGTTCGACCAAATGTTTCTTCAGCGGTGGATCAGTAGAGGTGGTCCATTACTTTCTCTTGGGCTACCTGAAGGAGCATGTGTACCGAACAAAGCCTTCTACCATTGCTGACCTCCAAGACAAGATGGAGTGCAGCATTAAAGAAATACTACAGAACATGGTAATTTAATCAACGATCTATTGAAAATTTAAATCACTAGCATTTTTAATAATTCGTTTATGGTTAATATTCATTTAAGATTTGAATATTTTCCTGTCTTATATCTCTGATAAAAATTTGCTCCAAATTATATCCGATTTGCTAGGCCAAATTTACAATAAAAATGAATCAGTATTTCTATTTTTACAATTCATCATCACCTTGTTAAATAAATTATCCGTCAACTGTTTACTTTCGAATATCTTTTCGAAACATATTTTAAATTTGAATTTTCTTTCAAAGCTTCTTTTTCCAAAAATTTGATTTAAAATTGTCTTCCAACAAAATTTTTTGTCTCGTTTACACAAAATATTTTTACTATCAACAATTTAAAAGTATATTCCCTCCACAAAATTTAGATTTACAAAATAAGAACAATTTTAATTGATTTCTTGCCACAAAACTCCACACATAAAATGTTGCATGTTAAATATTTGTCACTATTGTAGTTTCACCAGAAATAGAACACCACTAAACAACAACAAAGTTTATTTAAGTACAACACGAAAAAACAAATTCTATTTTTTACGGTTTTTATCACGTATTTAAATAAATTTAATTTCGAATATTTAACAACATTATTACATCCCCGCCAAAAATCAGGTATCCATTTCGTAATCTATGTGCCACTGTGGTTCTCTTCTCTCTCGGTCGGTTCTGTGTTGCTCCTCATGATTTGTTTGGTCCATGATCTCTTCAAGACTCAACTCCTCATCAACTCCTTCGCTCTCGTCTTCACTGCTTTCTAAATCATCAATAAAATCGTTTTATAGATTATTCTGATCGTCAGATGGTTTTCTGATATCCTGAATATGTCTCGGAACTCCGTCTACGTCGTATTTGTTGTGACTAATTTTTGCTGTGATTATACCCCTGATCGCAGAGCGGCAGTTTGAGAGCGGCAGCCATGCTCAGAGTTCAACAACTCGTATTTTGTTCTCGTTTTAGATTCGTAATTTCTGTGTGTTAAATATATTCTATTTAGATATTTAATATTATAAGCAAACAACACACATATTGTTTACAATGAACAAGAACCGCAGTCAACATAATCCCCAAGAAACAAATATCTATCAATATACATGTAATGGGTGACACATTGGAGAGACTTCACGTCATCTCTATAAGAGAATCCAGGAACACAGTCGCAATGAATGGGGAAGTAACATTGCAGGGCATATAAGACATTGTAAAGGAGATATAACTTCACAACACTTTAAAATTCTGTGCACTCAATTTAAAAATTATTGGGAGAGAGTGATATGTGAAGCGTTATATATAAGATCTTTGGATNCTAAAATTAACGTTCAAACTGCACTCTCTACAACTTTGTTGAGAGTTTTTAAATGATGTACTGATTACGTATTGATTGCATAATCATTAACTGCACTATATAAGTAAATTTCGTTTGAAAAATCATTTGTTCTGACGATGACGGTTAAACCGTCGAAATTAATAAATATTTTTAATTGGCTTTCAAATTTTAAATATCTATCAGTTGATAATTTTCCACATAATAAATATATTCCATTTAGATATTTAATTTTATAAGCAAACAACACACATACTGTTTCCAATGAACAAGAACCGCAGTCAACATAATCCCCAAGAAATAAATATCTGTCAGTTGATGATTTTCTACAATTTTGGAATTCTCTCATTAATTCATTCCATTGATCTTGAATGTCTTCACAATTTTTAAGAGGCACTGAAATTTCGTCTATTTCTTTGATACGCAATCTCTGATAAGGAATTCTTACATGATTATCTTCGAATATCTTCATAAAATAATCCACATTAAAAATATAGTCAAATGGCAAAGATATCTGTTCTTTTAAATTAGACATTCAATTTCAGTTAATAAAACTAATGAAAAGAAATCTATATTTCCATAAATTTTTTATTCGTTATCACAATCTCTATATTAACTAATACATTTAAACAAGGCCAGAATAATGAATTATAATTACAACATTTTTACATTTTCTACTTACAAAAAACTAAATTAACTAATTCATAAAATTTATAAACTTAAAATTTTTTTAATTTAAAATTTTCTTTTATTCTCAAACAATCCAACCCCATTGACTTGTACATGTTGACTTGAACATGTTGACTCGGCTTGACATGCACTTTCTCTCCTACTTCAAACATTCTACAGTCGCCACTCCACGTTTATTTTTTCACCCATTATCCTTCAATTATAGCTAAATAATATATCACATGGCGATTTAATTCCATCTTATCTTCTTTTAGAACCTATATTATACCAAAACACAGCTTCAGCATTATCAATATTCGATCTTTCCTCTACTCTTTTTATCATACGGTGAGAGTGCTTTAAAATACCGTTCGTACTGGGTCTATGCGCACTTCGATAGTCTATCTTAACACTCCATTGAATACACAAGTGTTTGAATTTGTAACATATAAAAGCTCATGAATCTTTCTTGTCTCATTTTATTTTCTCTCTTGTTGAACAATACAACATTTCATTTCTGTCCATTTTCTTGGTATTCTAGTTAAGACATCTGCCTTGTGTAGTTCAGAGCGAGCTCAATCTACTCCCAATCTATTTCGGACTCGTTTAAAATACTGTCTATCATACCTAAACGTCTTCTGACCAATATCTCACTCATTTCAGTTACTTTTATTCGACTTTTTCTTGTCTTCAACGATGCGAGCCAACCATGAACTACAACTGAATTTGTAATTATTAATAAAATCTTCACATTCCACTTCAAAGCCAAGTTAATTCCTTTCATAATCGCTTCAAGCTCAGCAATGATTACATGTGCACAATCATTTTCTTGTCTTAACCAGCTTCCATCTTCGATCAAATGGTCTCCGATTAGCAACACACATACGATAGCAATTAAACTTGCATCGCACCATATAGTAACTTTTCGGCACATATCCAAATTCGAATGATCTCGTACTGGATCTGAATTACTAATACGATCCATTACTTTACGAATAAAATTAATAGACTCTTCATTCACTATTTCATTCCATTGTAATCCATTACACGACCGTTTTATGAAGCTATATGTTACACACAACCAATTTACAAATCGAATATACACCTCTACTAGTGATCTTATCTGGGACGTTCAAGGGCAAGGGAGTACTCTTCGACCAGTTTAATACTCCATCAAATTCAGGTAATTAAAGACCAAGAACTCTCGATCCGTGTCAGGAGGCGTGAAAAATTGATGATTTGGGTGCTATTTCATCGCGTGGTCATGCAGTTCTATTAAAATATTTGTTCACGCCAAAGGGAACCGCCATAAATGGTGCAGTTTATTTAGAAATCTTAAAGGAAAAGTTGCCACCATTTATGGAGTTACACAGAACGACCTTCTTTCAGCATGATGGAGCATCTTGTCACAATGTCAAGGCTGTTCGAGAGTGGTTAACGCAGTCAGACTTCTAAATTCTTGGTTCTTGGTCAAGCAACTCATCGGATCTCAATCCGATTGAGAATACCTGGACCCAGGTGCAGAAATAGGTTTCTGTCATGCACCAAAATTCCCTACAGGACATGATCAAAGCAGGGGAAACTGTTTGGACTCAAGAAGTGTAACCAGACTATTGTAAAAAATTATGCCGTTCAATGTCTGACCGAATTCGTTCTGTTCTCAAAAATAAGGGTAAACACATAAAATAATAAATATACACTGGTATTTGGTGGTTTATGTGACAATTATGACAATTTTTGATAAATTTGTGTCTTATTATAATATTCTATTAAAATATTTGTATTTTGGAGTGTTTTTGTCAACATAATTGCAGTTGGGAGCAAAAGACAATTTATACATATATATATATATATATATATATATATATATATATATAATAAAAATCATTTATAAAAACATTTTATGNATATATATATATATATATATATATATATATATATATATATAATAAAAATCATTTATAAAAACATTTTATGTAAAATATTTTTATACGAAAAAGTTTTTATAAGAAGTGTCTAGGCAACCATGTTTTAATAATCCGTATTTTAAAAATGGGAAAAGATGAGTTCCTACATGAAACCTCACTATCAGAAACCACGTGAAAATCAATAGTATATTTGGAAACAACACCAGATATTCTATGATTGGGGTAGGAAATTCATGAAATATAATTTTAATCTCAATTAAGAATCTCTAAATCGTCCAGGAACACAGGTAAACAATGAAGAACCAAAGGTAACTGTGTTGTCGGATCCATCTTAAAGTATTCCTTTTTACCTTAGTTCTTCACATTTCATACTTGACAACCTAATACAAAAAAAAGAAAATAAAAATTTTGTTTGATATTATCTTATATTTTTGTCTTATATTTTATAATTATTATAATTTAATTTAAACATTTTAAACTAAATAAATATGGACTATATTAAAGAAAATATTTATTTCAATTGTAAACACAATTTCTTACAATTTCCTTTTGTATTCTTGTTGAAGTGACATTTCATATGGGCCCTGATATTTGTGTATATTACCGATGAATTTCCTAAGTAACTGAATTTTACTCTTTTTTCTTTTCCATTATTTCGTTCACAGATTCTACACACAAGTATTCCGTGATGCTTTTTATCATTTGATTTGTAAGACCATTCTTCAATTAAGAAGTCTTTCCCTTTTTTTAGTTTTTCGTTTGGATAAATGAAAAGAATATTATTTATTATTTTCTGATATAACATATTTGATGCTTCCTGACAATAAAATGTTGGATCATCTTTACCTGCAAGATCCTTTTCGTAAGGAACGATTTCATGAGAAGTTTCTTGATTATCTGGCAAAGGAATGCTTTCCAAATTAAAATTTTGATTATCAGAAATTTCTGTTGTGTTTTCTTGTTTGACATTAATATCAACATTTATATTACCGCAGGGGGTTATATCCTTCATCGCCCAAGGATAATGCCTCTTCTCATTCACTAAATGATTGACAATATAAATGAGTCTATTCCGCACGAATGGTGAAAACATAAACTTGTGGGACTTGTCAGCGAACAATTCGCCAACTACCGGAAGACAAGTGGCAGGCGACTCTCCATCCAAGATATTTCTAACGTATTTCTCCATGTTATCAACCATAAAATGATCAAATTGACTGAAATCATTTATATCGTTAAATTTGCAAATATTAAAAATGTTTTTAATTTCTTTATATTTTGTATATTCAGAAATAGTATTATAAAATTCCTCATCCATTTTAATTAATTAAAAAATTTAATATATATTTGTGTATATTTAAATTTATTCAAACAAATTTAAGTAAAAAAATATAATAAATATTTTTATTATTATTATTATTATTATTATTATAATTATTATGGAATAAATATTGTTTTCATATTAAGTTTAACAAGTGAGGACTATTTTAAATTAAAATATAACGTATAAACATTATAATAAATTTTTATTTATTAAAAAATTTTTTAATTAAAATGTATTTTAATTGAAAAATGTTAATAACGCATATAATCAAATTATTAAATTATGAAAATAATATGCAATCATATATTTATTATTAATTTTAATTAAGTTAATGAGTAGGATTATATATTATTTTTAATTAAGTAATATTTGAAAATTAATAATAAAAATGGGAAAAAATAATCTAGCAAATTTTAAATATACTCTAARAAGAATGTATTAAAAGTTTTTAAAGTAAAATAATAATAAAGTAATAATAATAGTAAAGTAAGATAATAAAAATAATTAATAACGTAAAAATTTGAATTAATAATCATTTTTAATGATATTATCTACAAATTAAATTGCTAATATAATAGATTAAAATGTAAAATTTAAAAAATTACAGTTAATAATTGAGTTTTTATAATTAAGATTTTTCGTCCTGCAAACTAATGTAATATATTGATTTTAGATTTATAAAATAATTTTTATTAGTACATTATTTATTTAAATATTTTTTTATTAACTCTAATTAATGTTTCAAATATTAAAGTTTTAAATTGCTAATTTTCTTTTCAAAAATTAATATTAAAATTAAAGTCATAATCGACAATAAAATTGTAATATTTCACGATATAAAATTTTAATTAGTCAATATATATATATATATATATATATATATATATATATATA